>CAJUYI010004487.1:0-18390 GCA_910591695.1 Galerucella pusilla
ATGTACAATGGGTCACATGTGGCCTAAGTGCTGTGAGCCTACACACTCACCCTCCCTACTCTACAGATACAGAGATACAGAACAGACGTGTATAAATTGTAAAGGGTTGATGTGGGTATAAGGAAAATCTCACCTCTTCTAGACACTGTCCACCGTCGAGAATGTGCTGGAGTTCGCCGCCTGCGGCTAATTCTAAAACCAAAACCATTTCGGTGACGGATTCATATACTTCGTGTAGCCTTATCACCCTATTGGTCGTTTTGCATTGCATTAAAACTGCTATTTCGTGTACTATTTCTTTCATCTGATCCTGATTTCGTCGTCGTTTCTTAACAAATTTTGCCGCATACGCCGTTCCTGTCTTTTTGTGTACCGCTCTCCAAACAGTTGCATACTTTCCCCTGAAACAAAAACATTGTATTATAAATTTTAAAGTGCAACATAAAATACTCAAAATTCATATGTGAAACTACGACCTGCGCATTGCTCAATCAACTCTATTTTCTTACTGAGCTCTAAAATAGATAACAATAATATGCTTCCTTTTGTAATAGACTTAAAATTGCTATACTTATTTTAATTTATGATAAATGATCCAATGGTTAAAATATATAATTTTTGTCTTAAAACTCATATGATATGGCAATTATGTCTTTTATGGATATAGACGGATTCTTCGATTGAGCGGTGTATTATACAAAATAGTCTTGATTATCGATACAGTTAAGATTGATTGGTAGTACGTAAAACAACGCAATGAAGCGGCGTACGTCTTTGTAAAAACCGTTTTGCCTTTAAGCTTACCATTTTGTGCAAGTATTTTAACTATGGTAAATGTCAAAGCCCAATGACTTGGCCTTAAGGCGTAACCATCTTCAGTTAAATAATCGTCGTACATTGAGTGAATAAAGTAACGAAACGAATTTATTTTTGTCTAACGGGAAGAAGAGCACGAGTAGATAATGAAGAAGAAACGTAACCCGACTATTTTATTGTATATGTGTGAATGGGGGCACCAAAGATCCTAGAGGCTAGTAGTTCCTTGAGGAAGTAAGCTTCAGTTTCGAACTTATTAAGGACCTGTGAGCTTTTGGACAAAACTGTTTTCACTTATGATCTACTTCCAAGTACTACTACTACTTCCAAGCAAAATAAAAACAAAATATGTGTTCTCTCGGGAAACTCTACTCCGTTAGTCAAGAATAAGCTGTTTCAGCTGTTTTTGGAGCTTCAACGTGGTTTAAGTAGATTGGAATAAAGTTAGGATTGCCAGAATTTTCCAGGCTCACGTTCGGAGGCCACTCTGATTGTACAGAACCACCGACAAAGTCGTATTGAACATTTTTAGTTGTTGCTGGAGCATTGAAGGTTGATTGGTACGATCAAAAAGAAAGAGGTATCCAGTTCATTAAGATTTGTTGAACAATGTAGTGTGGGGAATATTAAAAAGTCCGGACAAGGACATGTATGCAAAATCTAAATACGATCGGAGAGCAAACCTGATTAATTTCATAGATTTTTGAAACCTCTTCTAGTGATTCGGTTACCGTATTTTTGGTCTTTCTAAAATGGCCTGATCTGTATGCATGAATTGTGGGGTCACCAAGACCTAAAAGATATCTTGTGCCTTCTTCATCTACTTAGCTCCTGAAGAAAGTCTCAGAGACTAGTAGTTCAGTTTTTGCAAATCTTCCTCTTTTATCCAGTAGTCTCCAGGAGCTACAATCTGGGTTCATGTAGGGACTTGCATTCCGGAAGTATGTAAATGAATGTTTCTTCTTCCATTCCACATTTTTTTTTCTTTTTAGGTACCGTTCTCATACCGGGAGCACTACAGCCTGTTGGCTTGTTGTACTCTACTCCCCAATTTATTCCACACACCCAACCAACTAATGTATTTGCTCTTTTCGCGAGTTCTTCAGCTTGTTCATTTCTAGAAATATCGTTGTCCCGGCACCCACACTAATCTTACTTCAATTTGGTCTGCCAGTTCATTTAGTTCTTTCTGGCATTCTTCTACCAGTCCAGACGTTACCTTGCGGCTATTTAAAGTTATTAGTTAATATGTTCATCCTATACAAAAGTTTGTTCTCCTAATAAGAATGATTATCTTGTATTGCTCATTTCACTATACACCCCTGCTCCTGTCCCTTCCCCAGTCTGAACCATCTGTGAGGTCTCTCCTCGGGAAAACTTCAGTCAGTTTGGGTCTTTCCCGTCCTTTCTGTGAAGTACTGCTACCTCATATTTAGGGCTGAGAAAAGCAAGTCTTTGCACATTGCTTATTCTCATCATTGCATTCTTTTGTGTCGTCTTTGACTGCTAGACTAAAGACGCGTATATCCAGCGCGGGGTTTACCCGAGGCTTTAACCACATGTTTTCCCACAAGTTCGCATTGCCATCATTAGTGAGGTTTCCGATCTTGTTGATACCTTTTCCAGTTGTTTAGTCCATGTTAATATAGAGTCCATAATCACCCCGAGATATTTAACATCCATCACCATTGGAATCTCCGTACCTTGAAGGTATAGTGGTCACAAACACAATCCCACGTTCTGTAGTATTGAATTTGCAGTTTGATATGATGACCAGATCATCCGCATATCCTAAGACATTATGGCGTTTCTTTTTGAGTCTCCTTATCAGTTCGTCCATAACAAGGTTCCAGATTAGAGGAGACAGGACTCCTCCTTGAAGACACCCCCATCAAGGTAGGAAAGATCGCTCGGTCTATCCATCTGCAGCTTGTTCCGTTAAATTGTTTTTGACCAATTTCCCTCGTAATGACTTCGTGAGAGGTGTTGTCAAAGGCATCATTTATATAACAAGGATAGCTGCTAATAATACTTATTTTTGAGACCTTGTGCTATGTGATGGAGTGCTTTCACTGTGGATACTTCCGGTCTGTATGCATACTGATCCAGGTCGATCGGTTTTTCTACCAACGACTCTGCCCTAATGTGCATGTCTACCAGTTTTTCCAATGTCTTCAGTACAAATTAAATCAGACTACTGGGTCTGTGAGACTTTGCTTTATTGTCATTTGTTTTTCCAGGTTTAGGTATAAAGACCACCCTTACTTTTCTCCAAACCTTTGGTATGTACCCTAGTCCCATGCTTGCTCTAAGGAGTATAATGATGTTTGCCTTAGGATTCATTTCTTCGGTTTTCCCACTTTTCCCAAAATTATACTTGTACAAAAGGGCCTCGATCACGAAAAAGATGTCTCTTTGCTAGTTGATCTGCTATGATACAACCATCAGCTGTTATGTGGTAATTGACCACTATTCTATATCTACGACTTGATCAAATTGAACATGATCAAAAATATCTTCTGTGTGTTTCTTGTTGAAATAAAAATACAAAAAATATTGTGGCCTAATTTCCCAATAAATTAACAATAACGAATGATCAAAAAATATTGCCATAAACTTAGATAAACAAAAACTCCTCAATTGACGATAACAACAGATGTTCAACTGCACAGTTTTTTTTTGTCTTTGGGATAAAAGAAAACGTCCATAATTTCATTTAGTTTTTATACTTTTCAAAGTAATAACCATAAGACTGTTATCATTTATGGGTAAATTATACCAAAGAAAATCGATTCGATATGCTGGGTAGTCGATTCCGGGGTTAAGGGACTTGAGACGTCATTCACTGAGTCGGTTATAGAAAATAACGTTACCAATTACACACACACAATGCACTAAGTGGTTGTTCTTCTCCTTTGTAACCAACAACAGTTGTCAAGGTCTTTCGAGGCCGAAGAAATCGGAGCACTGTTGCCGGCTATACATTAAAAATCATTTCAAAAACTGTCTAGCGCGTTACGTGAAGTGACGACAGGCACAACTAATTGTTTTAATTTTCATTACTCCTTTTACTTCTACAACTTAATTATCTATGTCTTTGGTTTTCCCTCCTTCAGTCCTACTAGTAACTCTTGTCAAGCGTGTCTGTAGTATACTCTTGTCTAATTATTTCTCTATTCACTTTTCGCATTTGTGTTGGACTCGTGGTGTTGTTACGATCCTTTTGTCCTAGTCCAAATTTCAGCTCATTCAATAAATTTAATAATAAAAAAACTAAATTTTTATACGGATACACAATAAGACTTGGGGGTTGGCAACGCTGTAACGAGGATAGCCGTCCGCGTGCCAGCCGTCGATGTAATGAGTGGAGACCGGTTCCATTCGCATAAATGATGAACTTTTTCGCGTTTCATCGCAAAAATACCACTAGGAAGGTATGCACGACACACACGATCATCGTGACGATTTTTTCTTCCCCCGTTTTCCGTCGTGTTTTTCTTTTTTTTTTACAGGGTGTATCGGTTAAAATATCACTAAACTAAATATGATAATTGGTTTGTACCAACTGACATTTATGAACCGCTCGTTTCAATTACTGTATAGTGCTCAAACTGGAATTTGGGATGGACATATCAACTTCATCACCCCTTCCAAAAGATACAGTATGAAGAACGGAGAGCACGTATAGCTTGGTCAAGGCATAAAAATTAGATTTTCTGCCGCATAATCGGAGCCGAAAACTAGTGATTCGCACGAGGCTCTCGTTTTCGAGAGTCTCGCATGGTCACATCTCGTTTTCAACCAATCGAAGGCGCGTATTTTGTATTGAGTGAAATAATCACTGAAAACTCATATTTTAAAAAAGTTAATGGTCACTGAGAGCCAAATGTAGTCTTTGTGGTAGATGTTCATGCAATTTCCATGAAATTATCTTTTCTGGACAGGTGCATTGTCTTGATGAAACAAGATTTTTTTCATAAGTAACTTGGTATAATCATTATATTGATATTGGTCTTGTATTAAAACAATAATTCAAGAATAGTACACGAGTTTTCGAATAAAGTTGATGCAGGTTGCAATAATATTCTGGCTTTGAGAATTAGAGAGTTTAAAATGGTGAGCAGTTCCAAGGATCGGGAGAATAGTAGGTAAATCCTTTTTAAAAGACAAAAAGAAGGCCGCACTCGCGCATTTCTTTGAAATGCCATTAATTGTACAAAAACAAGCTACCGCTCTTGCTTGTATTTTATAAATATATCTGTTTTTTATATAAGGGAACCGTGAAATTTTCCCTTTTCCACATTTTTTAATCTATTTTTCATTCCTAATTTCCATTTCACCCGTGATTTCGTTGCCTAGTCTTTTCTTAAAAGCAACTCCCGTATTTAGAGGTATTACTGATTATCACTTATTTTTTATGTTTAACATAGGTTGCAAAAAAATTAATAGATCCTAATAGAAGCCAATATTCAGTTGGCCTAAGGCGCCAAAAGACCTCAATACGGACCTGAAAAATTTATCTATTTTCTATAAGCATCATTGAAATTTGTTTACACTTTTTTTCCAATACTCTACAGGTGTATTGTTCATGAAGTGAAGAGTTTAGTAACGTGCTGATGGTGCCAGGATGGTGTGATCAGTGTGTAACACCTAATACACCACCATTTTGTACTGAGTAAATAGTAAACGGTGTCCCACCATGTTTACACCATCCATACCCCAAAGTATTACCAAACGCAATAATAGTGTGCACTATATTTTCTCTGACCAATTAACGGACGCAACAGTTTCTATAGTGCCAAAAGTGTTGACACTTTTTACCGTTCCGAACTCAGCTTACATACAGTGTTAGAAAAAAATAACGAATTAAATTTCCATTAAAATAGAACATTTTTGCAGAATATAATCAAGATAAGTAATCAAGAAAAATACCAAAGCAAGTCTGGTTATAAAATAACAAAAGTACCTAGAGCAACGATACTGAACATGGATCTCTTTCTCATTCGTGTATGGAACACAAAAATAAGTCGCCCTGTATTTACTCTTCTTATTCGTAATGTTTTTGTTTTCTGTCGAAGCCGATTGGTCATTAAGTATACGAATATAACAGGATGCATTCTTCGATTACTCGACGCGCATACAAATTAGTATAAAGTGAGTATTAAGCAAGGCAGTTGGGGGTCTTTGAACACTATATCGGTAAAATAAGGAAGTTCTTAACCAGACGAAACGGGAATTTCGTTTAATGTAATACGATGGGGTTGAAGCCCTTGGGAAATCTCGTGGATGTCTTAAGAATCCGAAGTGAAGAGTACATAGAATGTGATCGGAATTAAGAGTCGAGAATTTATACAGGGTAAATTAAATTGGTAGAATATAAAAGCACATTTAGTATTTGTAGTTTGTGTTTCGCAGGTGAATTTCTGGATACTTTTTCCACAAGAGTAATTAGAAGAGAATGATCAAAGATTTTATTTTATTTTTCTTTCTTTCTTCTTTCTTTTCGGTTTACAAAATTTGAACCAAGTCAGAAGACCAGGGAGTACCACAAGTAGGACTTGAACGAAAAACATTTTTCCCAAATTTCACTGAAGTCGGTCATGTAACACAGTAACTTTCCATTTTTGCGTGTCGTTTTTTTTTCGTTAGAACATCCTTAACCACTTTCCCGTTAAATTGTTTCGTTTTCAAGTTAATGGGATTTTAAATATCGTTGTCGCGAGAGAAAAGAGCGGGTTTCTCACCAAACAAATAATCGTTTTGGGCAATTAAGTAATTTAAATACTGATTTGAAATGAAAAAACCAATTGAAAATTTCAATTTCCTATACACTTTTCTATACAGGTTTTTGAAGAAATTTTAATGAGGTGAGCTTGAGGACTTAGTATCACTCTCTTCATATGAGTATGGAGTGCTTTCGAGGACGCACACGAGTTCCCGTCAGGATAACCACTCTACCTGTGTCATAATTAGGGTACGTTAAGCTGTCACTCGAGTTCCCGTCAGGGTAAAAACTGACCTGTTTAAAAGGTGTTTATTTGGGCAGGGATGAGTTGCGCGCAGCGATCATTTTCTACCTGAATACGAGTAAGAACACCAAAATTAGGAGCAAAATTGCGCGTATAAACACAAAATTAAGGAGATTAAGGGAATATAAAATAAATTAAATGGTAAAGTTATTTGTATATTTATTACAGGAATACTAAGACACCTAACCTAACCTATAACCCCGCCAGGGTAAACTATTAGGGCAGTCCCGATAACAGAACAGATTAAATAAACTGGATGGCAATTCGAGTGCGGGATTAAGGTACCTGCAAGTGTCGGACGGGAACTCATGTTTATCATATTGGTCATTAAGAAATAATAATAATTCCTTTTAACCCTTATGCGCTCGCGCAGGGTGCAGAGGACACCCCGCTCTTATAAATGTTATCGTAATTTTTGCTCACAATAAGATTGATCGCGCTGCCTCTGTGTACCTTTTAACTAAATAACCATCGGGTGCTGTGTTTTGTTTCAATGTTAATCTGTCGGTGTACTAGAAAAGATGCGTTAAAAGTGCTCAGGGTGTTTTGTGCTATTTAGCTGCTATTTAATTTATATGGTTTTTTTTTTTCAACATTTTTCACAAAATATTCACTTGTTCCAGTTAGTATGATAAGTTTTTGATGACGTCCCTTTTTTGGAAAATGTGATTTTGTTTTTTTGTGGCAAATATCGATTTTTAGGAAATACATGTTTATTTTTGAACAGAATTGCACAGTTTTAATATGTATGTTTTTTATATATTTAGGGTCGTATAAAGATGTAGACATATTAAACAAACTCAAATGCATCTTAAGAATATATAAAAAAATCTCAGATAATCCCAAATTAGTTAATTGAACTTTGTTCGAGGGGTGTTATTGACACCCCACGCGACCGTCGACGACGTAAAAGTGGGAGCGCCTGCTTAAGGGTTAAAGGAGACTCTCAGCCGGAAGACATCCTTCAAGTGATAATTGGGTTTCAAAATAGTCAAACAAAAGTTAAGTTGACTAAAACCGTAAAGTGCTGAATAATTCTGGCCTTTATGGAGATAAAGTTGCTCAAAACAAATTGACTGGATTCAGCCTGAACAAAATTATTTCGAAATGAATATACTTGGAAATGTAATAACTCCTCTGATAGTGAAATATATAGAGCACGTCACCGATATTTTGAAGAGTACGACGATAATTATTTTTTCGGAAGAGTTCGATTAACAAAGTCGACAATGGTACATATTATGAAGCAATTAAGACATCGCCTGGTTTGTAGAGCTATAGCTGAGTATATAATACATCATTAGCTAGACTAAGCAAAGTTGATAGAATGGAAAATTGTACTAAGCAAAAGGAGCTTGCTTATGATATGCATTGGGAAAGTAGTGAGTTCAAATCCAATCTGCTTTGGTGAGTTTTTCTTATAGCAATAAGATAAACCTTCACCAAGTAAGTTCCTTCCATATTATCCTTAAAATCCGATAACTTTATTCCTTCTAATGTAAATGCTTGGCTTGAAAAACCTACAGCAAACTGCACTTCGTAAGAACAGTCTCTTCACTTTTTTACTTATAGACTATGAGCCCATGGGGGAAAAAGTGTCGCGATAAATAGCAGCAAACCCATTCAGAACGATAGTTTATCATGCCACCATCGGTTACAGCACTATGGCGTTCATTTTCTCTTGTGCAGAAAAGCGCAGTGGAAAACTAAGCATTTTATTTTTCACCCCCTGAAACCGTGATATGAATCTGTACGCCGTTTGTTACATTTGATAGTAGAATCATAGGAGATCGGTCCACTCTTTGTTCTCCCATTTTCTGTATGTACGTCAAAAACAATTAATAGTAGCAGTACCCATTCTCAAATTATTTTACTCACCCAATTATTAAAAGGATAAGTACAACCACAAGAAAATAAAAATTATTTCTGAAGGCAGATGCAATAGATAGCTAGGTTCCTACACTCTTATCTTTATTATGTTAACATAAACAATCACTAAGAGTTAATTGTTGTTTAGGCTATGCTGGTGTGATTTATATGCCCTTTAAGAATAAAATATCTATCAAATGATGTTTCTAACATGTTTGTTCTTGAAAAAGAAATACCTATACATAAATGAAAAAATAAATTGACTTGAAATCTTTTTTTCATTATTCTAGGATTTGAACTCTCCTATATATTTACCCACATCTCACCATTATGTGTGATTTTTTTAATGTAAATTTTCAAGGATTGAACTTTGACATTTTGCGCTTACCTATATCACATCTCAAAAAATACCTAGAATTTTTTTTTGAACAAATCATCTAAAAAAGTATTTGGAAATCCATTTTCAACTACTTTTAGTTATGTAAGGCACTGTCGTAGGCTTCCTTGGTTTTTCATGCATATTAAATACTTTTTACATTTGTTTTTGTTCATCAGCTGATTTTACAGACAATTTAAGTTACGTTGATTGCTACCCGATTGCAAGTTGCGCTAGTTTTATGACGTAAAAGTGCATCTTGACAGCAACCAGCAATTGCGACGCGACTACCTTACAGAATACCAAATTTTGCGACTGATTGCGCGACCGTTGTGCAACGGTTGCTAGTTGCAAAATAATTGTTGTTTTTACAGAATAATCCTGCCGAAGGAAATTGATAGACCAGATTGAAGAAATTGGAAAGAACAAAGGAAAGACATTAGGAGAGAGGCACTAGCCAGGGATGACATAAAAGAATGGAAAACATGGGTTCAGGAAGAACACCAATCCGACGCCTCAGAAGGCATAAGGATAAGAGAAAGAAAGAAAGATTGCAACAAATCGCATCTCAAAATTATTAAAGTTTTTCAGAAATATTTCCTTCATATTTTCTTATATTACCATCTTGATTTTATCAATTTGATTGCATTGTTTATCAATTCAGAGTTGAGAAAATTTATTTTTTAAATCGCTTTTATCTTGTTATTGGTATAAAATGTCCTACAATTTTTATGTCCACAATATTTTTGTGCGAGCAAAATTGAAAGAGATTTCAGCCTCAAAGACTCCCGCAGTGCTTGTAAGCTGCGCCGCAAGCTCCAGCAGAATTTATTCGAGACTTTAGGAAAATAACCAGTGCTTTCGATCGGGGACTATTCCATCTAGGAAAAATCTGATGTTCCTGTCCTAACTATAATAAGTAAGGTCTTTGGTTTAAGATATCAACTAGTAATTCGCAATAATAAAACTTTTTGATAAAAATTTAATTGTTTCGTTATTCTAGCCAATTTCGACTAGAACAAAAAGATTGGATTATTTTCGAGACCATCTGATAAGTGTTTTTCAAGTCTGAAGTAGGCGCTACAATAAAAAAACCAGTTAACTCGGATAACTGCCAATATAATCGATTAATGGCAAATAAAATACTCAATAAAACCCACATTGAGAGTCGTTTCGAAATTGGCTCGTATCCCAAGCGAAATCTTCGAACCATTACCTCTCCCAATTAGACGTGCATGTTTTGGAATGTGTCAGGCCGTGGCCTCCTCCGATTGCCAAATACCGCGCACGCGAATACCTGAACGAGCGCCAAAATACCTGCTGACAACACTTCTCGACATTTTTGTTACTTTGTTGGTTCGAATTTCTATCCGTTTTTAATTACAACAAAAAAATAAGAACGCGAATAACAGAACTTTGTATAGAATTAACAAAAAAAAATGTGTAAATGTGAAATCTTATAGCGTAATATACACATACAATGTGGTGAAGAGTATTATTAATATTGACCGAGAGAAGGCTTAAAAATGTCTTACCACCGTGGTGTATATATACAATTTTCCCCACTACTGGTTAAATTTAAGGAAAAAATAAACAATAACTAGATTAGAATTGGAGTGGCTCTTTGTCCTATCCCACTGCGACCTTTGCAGATCTATTGTCTTCCTCCCTATATTTAGAGCTCAATATCTAGTTTTATTCTTTTTATTAGACCTAATAGCCTGGATACCGCCTCCTTTGCGTAGCTCTCTGCCCTCGGTTTTTCTTCTCCGAGTAAGTGTAACCGCACCCTTGCTAGGCCTTCGCACTCACAGAGTGTGCTCCGCGGTTTCGTCTTCGTCCTGGCAGAACCTGCATAGGCTGTCATCTGCAAGGCCAATTGTGTGCATATGTTTCCTCAGCCTACAATGTCCGGTCAGCATTCCCACCATCATCCTCGTAGTTTCCTGTCTTTGACATAGTAGGTCGTGTGACAGTTTTGTCGAAGGGCTTTTAAGCAATAATTTTGCGTGTCTTTGTCCTGGGATTTCATACCACCAGCGCAACGCCTGCAGGTTGTTTATCCATTTGTGGATGCTCTCTTTACTTAGGCATTTTGCAATTCCACAGGGAGGTTCTGGCCCTATCATGACCTCCGTTGCTCCCTGCTTGGCTAATTCATTAGCCTTTTCATTGCCTTTTATTCCTTGGTGGCCTGGTACCCAGGCTAGGGTCACTCTATTATGACTGCCTAGTCTGTTTAGTGCCTTCCGACACTCCTACACCAGATGAGCGTATCGCCTTAAGTGCTGCTTGGCTGTCGGAGTAGATGACGATTCTTTGGTTATCCATCAACTCTTCTGCACAACATTGTACCGCCAGTATCTCTGCCTGAAAGACAGTAGCATGTTTCACTAGGCTTAGAGAGATCGTGATCTTCTCTTGTACCCCATATATTCCGGCTCCTACTCCGGAGTCTGTTTTCGAGCCATCAGTGTACCAGTTGAGATTCGCTGTTATAGGAGGCCCTGCTTCCCAGTCCTTTCTCTCTGGAATGTAAACTGTATAGCCGTTTTTAAAACTATATTGTGGGGTAATCTGATCCGTTGGCATTCCCAGTATTGGATCTGTCTTTATTTCTTCATATAGCTCTTTGTAGACCTTACCATGTTCTTGGCTTATCGGGGAAGGTCCCTGTAATAATCTGTGACTAACAGATCTTGCATTTCCTTGAATGAGGATATGTAGTGGTGGTAGGTTTACTATTACCTCCAGGGCCGCAGTCGGAGTCGTTTTCATGGCCCCCGTGATACTTAGGCAGGCCTGCCTTTGAATACCACTTAGCTGCCTCTGCGCTCCAATCTGCAGTATCCTGGGCCACCAGACAACTGATCCATAGGTTATCATTGGCCTCACAACCTGTGTATATAACCAATTGGTCATGTTGGGATTTAATCATTTAATCCCCAATTCTTTCCACACATTTGCCTGCACCTTCCAAGGGCGATTCTGGCCTTGTGTGTGGTTTTTTCAATGTGGGAGTTCCATGTGAGCTTTTGGTCAAATATCACCCTAGGTATTTAACTTCTTTCGCAAATGGAATTTCCACTCCGTTAATTTGCGGCTTTTGTAGACCTTGCAATTTTCTCTTTTTTGTAAATGGTACCAGTGTACTTTTGTGGGGGTTCACTGCCAGTTCTTCCTCCCTACACCAACCACTTACTATATCAAGCGCCCTTTGGGTGCGCTCTGATATTGTGTCTGGAAACCGTCCTCTTATGACGATAGCAATATCGTCCGCACAATAACTAACATTATACCCTAATAGACTGCTAAAATATTGCATACCAAAGGATCTTTAATGGGAAAACGGTGCATATAAATTTTTTACAATTTAAATATACAGCAATAATATACCATTATTCCTATAGTTTACAATCATCAGTATTAAGTGCAACGAATTAACGAAACCCATTATACAACATCCAAAAATTTTACAAAGCGTGGGTTATGTTTTACTATGAACTTTGAAAAAATGTTATCCTCAATTCAATTTCGTGCTGACATGCGCGCCGACTTGCAAGCTTTTTCGGTGCGTGCCGAACTGTGTCATGCGCATTTAATCATGAGGAAAAGAATTTAGGAACCCTAACCCTATTTTATTCTATTATCTTTGTAAACAAACATACATTATTTTCTAATATCGTAATTATATTAATTTGTTGTCTTTGATAAGTAGTAACTACTTTTATTTACAAGATTAATCACAGGTTGAATTTTTTAATTACCTCGTTACCTTAAAATAACAATGAAAATGCGCATGTGTGAAAACATTCAGGCAGACTGAATTGACAGGATTGAGGATGGGTATTGGTTTTGCAGCACGCGTGCTGAAGTGCCACTTCGCTAGCAGATTGATTGAGGATGTAGCTTTATACTTGGGTACAAAGTAAGTGTTCATAAAACAATTATCTGCTTGTTTTTTAATGGCATTTTTATTCAAATAATTTTATCTTGACAGGTAATTTCAAGCAGCAAATATGTTAAAGACAATTTCCTGTGTATACAAAGTTATGTTGCAATAGTTTTTGATAAACTACTATCTCTGGATTCTCAAAATATTTGAATTTGTTTATTATAGAAAAAATTATTAACCACTAATAGAGAAATTCAACTTCTTATACACATAGATTCAAAAGTTTTGCATCACCTTCTTCGGATACGAAGGAATTTTTTTGCGCTAACATTTTTTTGTTGACTTGTTTATCAATGTTTACCATTTCAATATGTTCCATATTTTTTGCAATATACAGATGTTTACAGTTTTTTTGTAAGATAACATTTTTAGTGCGATCATTTTAACATTCAAGACATTTGATTTTTACGATTTTAAGTGCAAACATGAATCGTCAAGTCATAAGTGAGATTGACCGTGCAAGAATAGTGGCTTTAGTTGAAGAAGGTCATTCTCAAAGGTTCGTGGCAAACAGAGTTGGCGTTTGGCAAAGTGACGTGTCTCGTGTATGGAACCGGTATCTCCAGACCAATTCTCTTCGTGATAGACCTAGAAGCGGTAGAAGGCGTGTTACTAATCAGCGGCAGAACCGCTATATCCACTTAACTATCCGAAGAAACCCGATCATGGCAATACCAGCACTCCAAAGAGATATGAGACATGCGTTGGGAGTTCAAGTATCGATCTCGACATTACGAAGACGAATACTTGCGACAGGTTTGAGGTGTCGCCGACCAATAAGAGTGCCCAGACTAGAACCTGAGCACAGAGTTCGCCGACTACAGTGGGCTCAAGAACACGCGGTCTTGCCTGAAGAATTTTGGAATTCGGTGTTTTTTCCGACGAGACAAGGATTTGTTTGGTACAAGATAGCCATCGATGACTGGTGATAGGTATCTCAGAGAGATTCTACATCCTCACGTGAGACTATGGCGCGCAGCTGTTGGCAATTCCTTCGTTTTTATGGACGATAACGCCCGACCTCATCGGACCAGAGCTGTAAATGAGTATCTTGAAACTGAAGGGATCAATCGTTTGAACTGGCCTGCCCTATCTCCTGACATGAATCCCATAGAACATGCTTGCCAGGGCAGTGGCAGCACGCAGAAATCCACCCAGTAGTGTACAAGAGCTTGTTCATGCGGCCCAAGAAGAATGGAGAAATATTCCTCAACAGAATATCAATAATTTGGTTAACATCATGGGCAGGCGACTTCAAGCTTGCATAAATTCTAGAGGTGGAAATACTCTTAATTAAAAGTTCTCATGCAGGTTCTCACTTAACCTTTTCTTTAAAAAGAATCAATTTGTATTTAATTTATTTAATTTCTAAGAATACTTTTTATGTTTAAAGCAAGTTTATTATTGGATAATAAAAATTTTTGACATACACGTTTTTTTTATTGAAACAAATTATTTGATTAATCTCTGATCCATTTATAATGAACACATTTTTTTTTGGAGATTTAGGGTGATGCAAAACTTTTGAATCTATGTGTAGTTGGCTAGAAGAAGCAACTTCACAGCTAGTAGGGGAAAAAGTAGTTTTCGTTCGTGGGGCTTTTTGTTTAAAGATTTTTATGCCTTTGCAATTTAAATTCGTATGAATACCATAGGGAAAAAGCAACAACAAAAACTGAATGTTAACTGTTTAATTTGCGCTGCGTTAGAAAGAGAAAAGAAAAAAATTTGACCGTTGCATTCTTAAGATATAACAATAATACATGCTGGGAAATTATACAGAAAGATCAGGGAAAAATTTTTAGCTCAAGTTCTAATAGTGTCTGTAGACATTCGACATTTCCTATTTATTTAACACGTGAACAAAATTTTTTTTATTAAAAATGCTATAACTTTGAGACAAAAAAAATGGATTTGCACATTATTGTAGTGTATCAAATTATCTAAAACTTGTACGATTGTTTTAAATAGAAAATTTGCATATTTAGGACCCATGAAAGTCGAAAAAAAAGCTTAAAGCTGCATATTTTCGCAAAAATTAAAAGCTTCATGTGAAATATGAAAACAGATTTAAAAAATTTCAATGTAAGTTATATGTTATTTCACTGACAAAATCTCTTACAAATTTTTCCTTAATCAGTACCTGGATTTTGTTACACTTCGTTTACGTATCGAGGAAGATTGGTAGGCAACCATATTTTCGACCTTTGGTAATCCACAGTTGTGGAAGGTTATACGTAGGAGTTCTTTGGGCTCTTCCATTTTTACCTGTTGGAGGAATAAGTCGTTTGAATAAAAGTGTTGATCCTGTGCATTGTGGCGTTGTTGGAGTGTGGAGTAGTTAAGCCATCCTTAGAAGGGGAGTAAGCCAGGACAACTAATTAATTTTTTTGGGTTCGATGTTGAAGATTTTGGAAAGAATAATCGACTCAAAAACCGTTTATACGGATTAAAATAAACGAAGGACTTCCATTCCGCCATATTGGATAAGCGACCCTCACAAGAACACGAGGTAATTACTTTCATTTCGATGTATGTTTCTTGACGAACTTTTCGTTATGGTTCAGGGGCTCAAGTTCTGAAAAACGTGATGCTACTTTAATTTTTCTATTTTAGGGTTCTAGTACGGGGTGATTTCTTCAATAGAAATACAATTTGTTGGTGTATTTTTTTTGCTGTGTTGCATTCCGGCCGGTGGCCGTTTGTTGCCGTTACTGAGGGGCTCTTCTGAAGTCTCTCCAGGGGTTTTCCTTCCTTTTTCGCAACGTGACGTCATCGTTTCCACCGGAAGAGGAATTGTCTTTCCTTTGGCTGGACTACATTGCCGGTCGATTGACGCGCCCTTGTACCTGAAGTAAATTGGGAGCAGGTTTTATTTTTCCTTAATATTACATGATAACGGGTTAAATTTTTGACTCTTTAATTTCGAAGAATACTTTAACTTTCGTTTCAATTTAAGTTGTAATTATAAGAAAATTAGGTAAGCGTCTTGGCCAAGATTTTATTTTTTTCATATATATTATTTAAGGTACGAATTTTGGTACCAAGGTTTTATTTTTTTCATAAGAATACTTCCGGTAACAAATCGGATTGAAATTGATTTTGATTTTATTTTTATGCAGAGCTATTCCAATGTACCTAGACTGAACTTTTATATATTTATATTAAATCGCTGATAGGGTTTTATTGTAAAATAGATTACTCAACGACTCTATTCTTATCAGTATAGTAATGTAATACTTATTTTAGCAAGACACACGATTATAGTTTTTTTCTTTTGAGGAAGGTCTATTTTTTTCTTTTCCCTATTTTTCTGATTTTTCAAGGGAAAGTGTACATATCAGATTGAGGCTTGGGTAAAAATCAGATGGCGCCCTAAGTAAGACCTTTTTTTTTAAAGATTAATTCAAATTTTATAGTGAACCACACCCGTCTTCACTGTAAGCTAGCCGGAGCCTAAGGGTGCCACCAGACAGCCGAAAGAAAAATTTTAACAATTTTTATTGTTAACAGCAATTAATTGGGATGTGATTGAGAAACGAATATAAAAAATATATACAGGATTCGTTAATTATGACCTTACCAATATATCACGGTGGTAGGCTACAACTATTCCAATAATTTAAGAACCGCCTTTTCCTATATCACTTTTTTTATCCATTTATGTATTCTCATTTTATTTAAAACCATTTCCCATTTTAACTGCTCCCAATATTCATCCATTCATTATGAGAAACAACGACAGGTACCGTACAAATATTTCACCTATTTACCTAATCAATTTAAATGTTTGTCTTCGGTCCAACCTATGGCGAGAGTGGCGCGATGAAAATATACGTCAATAGACGTTATAAATAAGTATAGGATGCACATATTTATCATAAATTTCGTCATTTGACGTGGCCCCATTGATATTTTTACACCGACCATCTGTAAATTGCAGAAGTGTTTTTTCATTGGTCGAACTTTGTAGGTAGGTGGATTTTGGTAGATACAATGTTTAAAAAATGTTTTTTCTGTTAAATAATGAAAATTAAAAATTTGAGCATAGCAGTGTAGAATGATCGGATTGTTGGTGATACAAAACTCTTTAAATTTGAAAAGTAAAAGCAGCACACAATCCATCAATAAAACATAAACCTCTAACCGTTTCAAGAACCGTTCAAGAATTGTTCTAAAATAGATCCGTTCGCCAAATTGCGGGTTTCAGAACCATCCTATTGAAACCAGGAGCGGTTAAACATACAACACGGCTCCTTCAACTGCGTATGACTCAAGACTTTGCCAAATTTAGTAGTAACATAAAACCACTTAAATATCAAAGGGCTTATACAGCAGCTGATTTGTTTTACTCGTTGCTAAGATGACGTTGACATTTCAGAGCGCCATCTATCGAATTCTACTTTTCCCAATAGATACTAAATGCGATTTTATGTCCTTTTAACCTAATTTACCTTGGTACTAAAGTTCCCTCTAAGGGAGCGCCCTTTGAAGATGAACCTGTTAAGTTTGCTGTCAGTTTTTCAAACAAATGTCAAAAAAACCGCTATCTATAAACTTGGTACAATGTATAACCCTGCTGTGACAAATTATTTCATATAACGCGGTCAAACATTCTATTACTGCCGATTCTTCGTCCTTATAGCAAAAAATAGACGTTTACCACACAGAATTAACATTCCAAAGACGAATAGTTGTAAAGCGATTCATGTCGTAAGTATTTAATTCAATTAAAATATTTCCTTTTTAATCGTTATTATTGGTATATATAATAATTATTATATTTTACAAAATGTCACAACTAATTATAGTATATAATTTATTTGAGAAATAAAATAACATATTAAATACTTACCGCCGGTAGGCAAAAGAGTAAAAACTCGGAAAGCAATAACAGCTTGGAATAATAGACCAGACATTTAGTATGTTAACGGGGGGTTGAATCCAACTGAGTAATTCATATGATTAGTCGACAATGAAAAGATGATTGGAGGTGCTACTTTTAATATGAAATCCAGGGCCGAAATGAACGTTTCCTTTGATTATCCAATTTTTATAATGTCCTCTTAATAATGAACCTATACTACTTGTAGAAGGACTGTGCCTGTTAAGTGTTTATACACTGTGGACTGTGTTGGCTTTGTCCATTTTTTTATTTGTCCTCGGACCACTTCTTTGTGGTTTCAGCATATATTGTTTTTTTTCATCAGGAGCCGTCCCTTCGCCGGTACCACCTCAGCCACCTGGGCGTAATGTGGATACTCCTAGTGTTCTGACTACAACCTATCCAGCCAATCCGTTCCCTGTATTAGCTCATACAGGTTCTTTGCTGGTTGGTTGTAGAA
>CAJUYI010004488.1:2782-18390 GCA_910591695.1 Galerucella pusilla
TTCTACCCGTTTGGCTTTCTCCGGGTATAATTGTAATCTCACATTTTGGTAACCTCTGTGTCTTCTGATTCGATACATAACAAGCATTTGGAGAAATGCACATTTGCGATTCCCCAGCTCCTTAACACCTAAAAGAAATGGATGGACACTTAATGAGGATACCCTAGATTTTCACTGGTTTGACGGAGAGTGTATGCCGCAATTGGTATAGTGATTTCCGAGGTGATTTCTTTTTAATTTTCAAAAATTAGTTATTTTGCCAATTTTAAATCGAATTTAAACGTTATAAATTGTTTAAATATTTCATATTTCCGCAGAAATATTTATTTTTTAAAGATAATTTTAAAAAAAATTATTTTCTTAACAATTTTTGTTACAAAATTTTTTTTACAGGATCCATAGTATTACCCCTACATTCATAACTGAAATTTTTTTTTTCTCTGGCAGTATTCTAAATCAAAATTTATAGGGAAATTTAAAATTTTTTTATCTTACAATTAATAAGGGTTACGTATTAAAAAAATCAATAATTAACATAAAAAATCGCAAAACCAGGTTTATAAAAATATAATAATTCTCCAGCAGTACAATTATTTTAAGTATAAAAAAAATTAGAAATGAATTCTATTCATTTCACATCAGATAAAAATTAACATTCTTCGTCTGTGGATTCTTCATTAGAAGTAACGAAATCTTCGGATTTACCTATGTCAGATTCGGTATCCTCTAAACCATCTGCGAAAAGGAATATATATTTATTTTTTTAATTAATCACAGAAATTTGAATGCAACAGTTATTGAAAATAAACCATTCATTCTCACCTGCAGTATGATTATCATCATTGTTATTTTTACTTTCCTCCTGAACATCAGCGTCGAATACCAATTGCGGCATACACTCTCCGTCAAACCAGTGAAAATCTAGCGTATCCTCATTAAGTGTCCATCGATTTCTTTTAGGTGTTAAGGAGCTGGGGAATCGCAAATGTGCATTTCTCCAAATGCTTGTTATGTATTGCGTTCTTAGAAGATGTTGTTTTAACTCAGCTTTGCATGGAGGTAAGGCAGAGGGATCACAATTTTTCAGTTTTTTCTTGAAAGGTTCATCTCCAGTGTCGGCCTTGTAAGTCGCACAAAATTTGAGGAATCGTGCTCCATTTATATTTGATGTATTTTTAAATCCATAAATCTCGCAAACGAATTGTTCTAAGACTGGCAAAATTTCATCACGCGAACCGGAAACATGCGCAACTCCAAGATCTGCTAATGTTTTCTGATAATTTTTGTTTTTCATCAATATTTTGTAAGATCTTATCTTGCCTTTTTGAAAAAATGATGGATTATGCGCGCTCTCTCACACTACAGCTTGTCTATAGCACTACAGGCTCGTACCTATTCATTACTTGTTTGATCACCTGGCAGGTAGAAAGCCCCACCGAAATGATCTGTCTTTTTGGGAATCTTATTTTTTAGTTATAAATAATACTCCATTAAAATTTCAAGTTGCCTTAAAAACATTTTTTATAATTTTTTGCAAAATATTTTTGCACGCGTCTGGCAATGTTAAAACCCCGATTAAATTATCTGGCTTATTTTTTTTCGTATTCATTAAGTATTACACTGCAACATATAGAAATTGCGTAGTGCCTCAAATATATTTTTGGGGAAAAAAAATTTTTAAAAATGTAGGGGTTGATTTAGCCCCGCTACTCACCAGCCAGGTCTACAATACCGAGTTGGGATATAATAGGAGAGGTATCTGACAAGTTTTCAGCTTGCCTCAAATACCTACCCAAAAATTGGTGCCAGCTCTCCTACTACACGTTCAGTTCCTGAGATCATTCTAATCGAAACTTTATCATCCGTATATCGTACACCCCTCGTATACAATTTCGAATAACGAAAAATAAACGAAATCCATATCACGCACATTATTTTTATAGCGGTGAACAAATAAAAAAAAACTAATACAGTTACGTCATTTCTTGATAAATTACTAAATATATCATTGGCGTGGTACGGTAGAGGAAAATGGTTTCAAATTTGTCACTTTTGTATAAATTTTAATTTTAAAGTAGGTATAGTCAAAAGCGCTCTTATCGTGCGGGTTTAAAGGTCACTGACCATATGTATCAAATCAGAAGACACAGAGGTTACCAAAAGGTGAAATTACAAATATACCCGGAGAAAAGAATGATGGTTGATATTTCCTGTACACTGGTTGACGAATTTCCACTTTTTCATCCATTCTCGAAATAATCTATCAGATTAAGTACCTACCATTTTTTTTTGCTTGAGGATGCAAAATACCGAAAAATTGCTTCTTATTATTCATATTGTCACTTTGAATTGTCAAAGTCACAAAACTGACATTTAAATAAAAACTTCGCTGGTGAAAGACTTTTTAGAATCGCTGAAAACTAAATACATATCCTTTTCTCTCCCGTCGAAATTGCATAAGACTGTCTTATTCATCATACGGATCTTATTTGGAAGTTATGATTAAACGCAATAAAAGAAAACAAAAACGGTGAGTATGTCTTTGTTGAATCGTATGACCCGCATGATAAGACTGCATTTGACTATATGTACCTACTAATAAATTGTTAATTTCTAAATGAGGATATATAATTTCTTAAGAGGTGGTCAGTTTTTTTTACTTACTTATATTAAGCTGCGGTAGCCATGTTGCTCATATTTGTGTCCCCTACCGTAATATTAATTAACTGAGTTATACATGTTTTGAAAACAAAAATGATCATACACAAAAAAGTAACAACAAACGCGTTTTATTAACAACATTTCCAAAAATCAGCTAAAAAAAGCGCTATCCCAATAAAAACAAGTCCTGGAACGTGCACCTCACTGGATTCCATTTCTAGTAGACTATCATATCGTTAGAATGTCATAAAATAATAGTTATTTATGATATTAGTGTTAAAAGTACATTTTTAAGGCACGCATGTGAAGTCACAATTTGACAATTCACTTTTACCAGCAGTGCCATAAACATTTTAAGGCACTCAGTGTCTTAAAGTGACATTTTTAAGGCAGTAGAAAAAATATTTTATTTCACATTTTACCAGAGGTGTGATCTACTATGAATGGACCTTAATAAAATTTGACAACAAAGTTTTGTAGTCTTAAACTTCAAAATATTATTGATTGTCTAGTTGTCATATTTTTTCGTTGTGTCAGATAGGGACCAAAATAGTTATTTATGATATGAGTGTTAAAAGTGAGGTTTTATTTTGTGAGTGAAAACGTTTGTGAAATGAGCGGAGCGAATTGAACAATTTCACGAACAAAATAAAATCACTTTTAACACAAATACCATACCTACAATGTTTTTTGTACAACTTCCCTATTTTGATAATGAAACGAGCGAATTTGCAATGACACTAGTGTTCAAAGTATTTTTAACACGCTGCTATGTAAACAATCGTTTTTAACATTGTTTGCTATCATTAAAAGTGTCACTTTTAATGACAGTTGTACAAAAATTTTTTTATCAATTTTATTACTAGTTAATCTTGACAACGGTAGCTGGAACGCCACCGTTTGTACTTGGGTAGCCAAGTACAATTCGGACAAATTATGCCGTCAAGTCAAGTCCACCCAGTCAACTATTTCCGCCTCCGAGATTCACATACAGATCGCGAAAAGTCTATTCGAGGCATACGATTTGCACAAGTACGACAAGGAAAATATGAGAAAAACTAGTTGAAAGAGAGAGAAGAATAATTGTTCGTAGTCAGTGTTGGGCGTGTGTTCAGTTCCAGCTACCAATCTGATATGAATGCAACGTTGCCAGCTTAGAATGTTTGGTACTTTCTAAGGAATAAATAACTTATTTTGCATTTGACTTTTAACACGGGATAAAGCCGAATTCAGTGAAAGAACATATTAATGACTTTTGAAAAATAAGTAGGATAAAAATGAAATTATAAGGTTCAATAAAAAAATTGGACAAATTACAATCTGCAATAGTTCCTTTTAAGCAATAATCAAATTTTTGGAATCAATAAATAAATACACATAAATTAATATAAGAATTTATTTTACTCTGGATGAAACTTCATTTAACAAAAATATACAGTACTATTAATTATAAAAATCTTATCATTAAGTTAATTGGTACAATGTACATATTAAGTATTCTATTAACTGTAATTAATAATACAATGTATGCTGACAATCAACATTTTGCACCGAGAAACTAGCTCTGAGACTGAGGAGAGAGCGCGAGAGCCCACGCGCTCAAGGCACATAACGTAACAACGTAACGTAACGTCAGACCAACCTAACATAAAGTTCTAAAATTAAAGCTCTAATAAAATCTATACACTACTTTCTATTTAACAATTATTGTTCCACACAATTATTCTTCTCTCTCTTTCAACTAGTTTTTTTCATATTTTCTTTGTCGTACTTGTGTAAATCGTATGTCTCTAATAGAATTTTCGCAATTTGTATTAGGTATTAATAGTAACTTTTCAACACCCCTCGTAAACAAATTCTTTTTCATTCGTTTCAATCGTTTTTAAAAAACGAAGTCAGTAATTGCAATTGTCGATAGAAATTAGAACCTTACTTCAAGATAAAATAATAATTTCTTCATCATATTGAATTTATAGCATTAATATTTTAAAAATTGATTATTTTCTTGTATTTTTTGTGTTACTAGTTTTTTCTGTAAATTCACCATAAGAACTGTCATGGCAAAATTAGAGAAATAATGTACCATTTTTTTAACGATGTAAATGATATACAATATGTCCCCATAAGTTGAAATCATAATGTGTGGAAAACTTTTTTATTATTAATTTTAGGAAGAAAAGTTATTCTTCATGAAAAAATCTGCAATATCTAAAACCTAGATTGCAGTCATCAAATATCAAATGTTTTGGTTGTATACGAGGTTTGTCAAAAAATATTCGTACCTTTAAATTTGACAATGTCGAAAAATGTTACTAATAAAAGTTGGATCTGTCGAAGCATTAGTATGAGTAAAAACTAAATTTGTACTTTACTCTTGGGTAAAACTCATATTTTTTGACAAACCTCGTATACGACTGAAACATTTGATATTTGATGACTGTATTCTAGGTTTTAGATAATGCAGAACTTTTTATGAAGAATAACTTTTCATCCTAAAATTAATAATAAAAAAGTTTTCCATATAATTCCAACTTAGGGGGGACATATTGTATATACGCAAACAAATTTTATCTAGTAACACCATTGACTTAATAAGATGTGATAGTTTTTATCGTAATAATCAAAAATTAAAATTAGAAGGTCGGTCACTTATCCTGTTGCCGACCTTGGTGATTTTTTTTTATTGAATTCATCGAATCGTTTTACAACGTAAAATTTTTTCATAGCCGGTTCCAATAACCTAGACACTGGAATATATCATTGACGATGGTCGGTGCTATGCTGTGTATTTCAGGCGGGAACTCGCGGTAGACGTAGTTTTTATGACACGTCGTTTCCTGATAAAAAAAATTAATTATAATAATAGTATAGATGGTGCTCGGTGTTTGCTATAGGATTATTTTGAATTATAGCCTAGTCAAAGTACACATAAAACCTCACGAAAAATACAAAAAACTTGAAAATTCAAAATTGAGTATTTAAAAGGGAAAACTTTACGATGCTAGGCAAGCAATGTTCTGGAAAATGGTTTAGTAAATTTGTTTTGTTTTGTTTTTTCACTCTAATTGTTTAAATAATGAAAACACAGAAAAATGCTTAAATCAAAAATTGTGGCTAATAAATTTATCTACAAATTTTATCTGAAAAGTTTTTCTGTAAATTGAAAAGTTCACGAGATAAAATTAATTTCAGTGTTAGTCAAGCGCGAACGGCCCGTGAGCCAAATTTATTAACCGCTCGTCTTAAAAGTTGATAATTTTGGGCTTATAACATTCTAAAAAATGAATAAACTCATGTAAAATGTAGAGAAAGATCTCAACTTCTAGATAGAAATTTGAAAAAGTAGATTTTCTAACTGTTAAATCAGTTTATTTATAAAAAAAACTAGAGCTAAAAACTCAATAAACAATTATAATTTTCATTTAATTAATACTTACCCCAGCGATAATTCCTTTCAGATTTAGCATAGCATAAAACATTATTATTATAAAAGCAAAGCCATCAATATTTAGAATTTTAAACAAATGCTTCTTAAAAATATGTTTTTTTTTCATGCTTAATTTTACTTGTTTTTTTAGGCTTCATTCCATTTTATCTTTCTTCGAAATTAATATAATTGAATGAAACTTTACCACTAAACACTTTGAAGCATCTACCTTCGAAACTACTATACAGTTTTTTTTTAAATATCAAATTTTTTAAATAATAGACAATTTTTTACAATAAATACTTAAATCAGACATCTTTCAGCAAACCTTCTATAACTTTTTAAAGTTTTTATGATATCTAAAAATTTGTGAACTTTATAATGAACCTATTTAGAAGTGATCGCGATACAAAAGAACACACCTATGGCTCAGGTAAGAAAGAGAAGGGAGCACAAATAAAGGTGAACAACAACAATATTAATAAACTATTGACAACAAAAATTTTAACAGATTACATTGAAAATAGAGGCTGTTATCAACTAAACCTAATAAAAATGAAGTGGGCTCAAAAAATGAAGGTTCAATGGAGGTTCATGTGGAAAATCGTATGTATCTTTGTGAAAAATGCAGATCCAAAAAAAGTTCCAAATATAATTTGAAGATTACGCCATAATCTTTGAAGTACGCTATGTTATATAATTTAATTATCTAATTTATTAATGTTAATTAGAGGAATTTGGTAAAAAAACGACTTTTTAGTAGAGTTTTGGGTGGAAAATCGATGATAATACATCAGAAATTTTTTGTTTTCAATGTATTTGTAGATACTCCATTTTAGAACACATTTTATATAAAAAATTTTTTTCCAAATGTCATTGTTTATTTACTATCGTAAAATTAAAAACATGAACATTGATGTTCAAGAATACTACTAGGGAAATTTTGTATATTTCAAAAACTAATGCAGATACAAAAAAAATGTTCAAACAAATTTTGTAGATAAATGTATTAGCTACAATTTTTGTTTTGAACATTTTTCTGTGTTTTTAATATTCAAAAATTTAGACTAAAAAAACAAATTATCCTAACGATTTTCCGGAAAATTGCATGCCTAACATCATAAAATTTTTCTTATGTCAATCACAACCTTTTTAAATACTCAATTTCGAATTTTCAAGTATTTTGTATTTTTTGCGGCATTTTACGGATATTTTGTGTACTTTGACTAGGCTATTAGTAGTGGTAGGTAAATTTAACGTTGAAATAATATTATGTTATATGCGCCGAGCGCATTTTGGCGTCCTACGAAATTTAAAATTTGCCAAGAAAAATAACAAATTTTATACGTCTATTTCTGCTTCCACGAACTAGGCGCCAACATAGTCTCATGAATTTTTTTCATAATAATTATACGTAATATTTAATATTTTTTTTCAAACAATAAAATTGTTAAAGCAGAGCATTCGTTTGCAAAACTGTTTTTTATATTTAACATATACCTACTGCGTCAACCACTAGCGTTGTTGGCAGTTCAGTGGTTACAGAGGTATTCATACAGTGTGGTCCAAGCCAGAGTCCAAGCCTAATGGAATAAATTCTATAACGAATAAATGAGGGCGTGTCGAGAAAAACGCTTTGACAAAAAATTATATAGGGTGCGTCATGTGACAGTGGCCAATACCAACTTTCTTATTTTAAATGCATCCCCCTTCCCTGTATATTTTTTATTGTTTGGATTCTGCATAAAAATTTGACATATTCTTCCAAATGTACACCATTGGATCAAGAATTTAAAAATGTTTCTCCATCAAAATATGCCCTCTGTATCTTTAGAGTAGGGAGGGTGAGTGTAAGCTCACAACACTTAGGACACATGTGACTCATTGTACATCCTCCCGAGGAGTTGTCCCCCTAGGTCATCGTCCATCCTGTCATTCCCGGGAAGGTAGGTGGAAAGGTCACTAGGAGACATCTCCTTTATATCGGCAGGTGTAGGCCAAAACTCATCGAACACACACTCTCTTATTGACGATGACTTCGGACATTCGCATAAGACATGCCTGACCGTTTCATATTCCTGTTCACACATCCTGCATAGCGGTGTGTCCACTAGCCCCATAGTATGGAGGTGTTTCCGTAGTTGACAGTGGCCAGTCAGAAATCCTACTGTTAAACGTAGGTCTTTCCTGGTCATCGCCAAATATTTCTTCGGCGCCAGCTTCCCAGGGTCGCCCAGGGTGATCCTGGCAAAACTGCATCCTTTGATTCCATCCCATCTCTTAAGGGATTGAGCATGGATGTAACGTTTGGCTAGTTCCGCAATTGTCGAAGTCGTTAGGCCGTAGGTGTCACTCGCGGTGTCACTGGGTCCTAGAATTTTTAGTCCAGCGGCTTCCCTGGCTAAAGAATCGGCAATGCGATTACCTTTACTCTTGTCGTCTCCTTTAACCCATCTCAGGATAATATTGTTATCTACCGAGGCTTTAGCTAAATCTAGGTGGAACTCAAGTACTAGCCCTGATATAACACGTTGTCTGTTCTATGCTAATAGGGCTTGTCTACTATCAGTGCAGATTGTTATGTTTTTGCCAAAAATTAATTTTCTGGTTAGTTCTCTTGTGGCATAGAGATACCAGCCAGTTCTGTTTGAACCACGCTGTTATTGTTTCCCATTCCCCACTTAATCCTTAGGCTTGGTGCTCTGGAGTAAACTCTACATCCTGAGGCTTCTTTCATTTTTGAGCCATCTGTATATATGCGTATTGCATTTACAGCATCTTACTCTGTGTTCTGTTTTATTTGTATTTTGTAGGGTTCATTAAACTCAATCCCGGGTTCAATTGCATCATTGGTTGCCTGCTGTAGAGGTAGCTCAGTAAGCGCTTCTTGCCATAGGCTTAGCCCCAATTGGCCCACTCCTACTTCGGGGTTTACACCAGTCGTGCGCAATTGTACCAACCTCCTTGACGTACAGGCCCAGAGTCCCAGAGGGGTCAGACCATGGTTCATGGCTCCTGTGATGTTTAAACAAGCCATTCGCTGTATTTGATATAATTTTTGGATGGCCGTTGCGTTATCATAGGTCTTATTATTGCAATGTAGATCTAGGTGACCACACGAGGTGACATACCCTATGTGCGTCCCACTGTCCTTCGACACTGCTCATAAGCCACATATGCTCTTTTTGCTGTGTAGGTGAGAGTTCCATGTTAGTTTACAGTCGAGGGTAATACCAAGTTATTTCACCTCTCCAGAGAAGTTTAGTTTGCTTTTGAAGAGTTCGGGAGGTTTTAAACCCGATAAACTTCTTATACTGGTGAAAAGAACCATCTCAGTCTTCCTGGGATTGATCGACAGTGAGTGTTACTTACATCCATTTTAAAGTTATCCAATAAAAATATTTAAATTTTCATAACTTCAACACCCCGTACTTCGGAAAGTAAATAGGATGGACACCGTAATCCTTATATCATTTTGTCCAATTTTACGAGAAGTATCTACATCTACATGCAAACGTTGTAGGTGTCATTTGAAAACACCCTGTATAAGCCACTCTCCGTGGGACGGTACTTTTTTATAAAACATGTAAATGTAAATAAAGCTTTAAAAATTTTGCTTAGGTATGCATAATATTATGGTCGATCAAACTACCAAACTTTCTTCTGGCATAACTCTTCCTAAAATTTTTTTTCTGCGCTCAAAACTGAAAGAGATGTAAAAAACTCTCAACTTCGAGAATTATTAGGGGGTCAAAGTTTTCGATTAGATATATTCCATCTCTGATATTTTTTTTTATATTTGTGTCCCAATTTCCCCAGACCATAGTATATAAACCACTATACAGTGCTATTCCTCCATCTTCGTATCTTTTGAGCGGCTACACTTACATTAATAAAATTTGTAGGGTGAAAATAAAGGGTTGTAAACTTCTCTACGAATGGTAACAGGTGACGTAATAGTAATAGATGACGTCACAGTGCCACTCTGGCCAATAATTTTAAATAGGACCTTATGGCAAGTGGTATCTCGTTTGAAAGGCATTGACATTGGCTACATAGCCATATCAATTTTGTTTGGGCTTAAACTAATTTTGACGGATAAATTGAATAAATTAAAATTATTGAAATTATTTTTTTGAATTTAATTAATCAAATATCAACAATGAATTCTTATAGCAAGTGTTCGAAATGTGCTCCGTCTACTTCCTGACAGTAATACATCCTATTAGTAAATTCTTGTCGTACTCGTTCGAATGTGTCAGCTGATATTGCATTGCATTCTTCAATAATTCTTTCTTTCAAAACGCCAATGCTATCTAGTGCCGTAGTATAAACCTTGGATTTCAAGTGCCCCCATAGAAAAAAATCCAATGTTGTTAGATCTGGTGACCGAGGTGACCATTCTATAGGACCTCGCCGGCCGATCCATCTACCTCGATATTCTTCATCCAGGTAACGTCTTACTGCACCATAATAATGTGCAGGTGCACCATCTTGTCGAAATGTTATTTCCAGATGGCCGAATTCATCTGGATTATTTTTCAGAATTTCAATAATTAACGGCTCAATTGCATATTGTAACATCTCCATATACACTTCACCGCTTAAATTTGAATTTAGGAAGACAGGACCAACTATGTGGTTTCCCAAAATACCTGCATAAACATTGCCTTTATCTGGAAATTGGGTATGTTGTTCACGAAAGGTGTGAGGATTTGTGTCACTCCAATACCCTACATTTTGTGTATTCACATTTCCATTGCGGCAAAAAGTACTTTCGTCACTAAGGGCCGGTTTTACAATAGAGATTTATACTAGGTATAGTTATACTGGGTATAAAGTTATACCAAAATTTATACCTAGAATAAAATTAGTTGGTTTTACGATGCTTTTTTACACCGGTATTGCTTTTCTTGGAGTAAGAATTGCTATACTGGTGTAAAAAAGCATCGTAAAACCAACCAGTTTTAAACTAGGTATAAATTCTGGTATAACTTTATACCCAGAATAACTATACCTAGTATAAATTTCTCTTGTAAAACCGGCCCTAAAACAAATTGTTTTTTTGTAATGGGTTTTGACTAATTTCATTTGTCATACATTCACAGAACTCGAGTCTTCTATCGGGGTCGGCATCCGAAAGGTGATGCACCATTTTTAACTTGTATGGATGAAATTTATTTTTAGCCAACACTCTCTGTACTGTACTTTTACTTACTTCACAGATAGACGCAGCTTTAGTTGAAGAGGAAGTAGGGTTTACTACCATTTCAGCAACTATATCAATTTTTTTATCATCACTAAATGTTGGTCGACCAGATCGTTTGGCATCTTGAACACTACCTGTTGCTTCAAACTTGTGAAGAAGCTCCCTCAAATAAGTTCTCGAGATAGGGCGGCCTGGGTATCTCTCATTAAATAAACGTTTCGCTTCATGGAGATTCTTTCTAGATTCACCAATTATTATTAAGGTAGCTGCTACTTTGTCGGCTTGAGTACGTACCATTTTGCCTATGTAAACTCTTAAACGTCTCGTTAAACAATAATAAAATTAAATATTGAAGCTATTTAGAAAAGCTTTGCAAAGCAACAAATAGTATTAAATCAAAAACGTCTATTTTTTTGACAACTAACCAGAGGCGGACTGAAAAATCTTCAATATTCAAATGTGAAATAATAATTTTGGTATTTTTTTAATTTATCCGTCAAAATTAGTTTAAACCCAAACAAAATTAATATGGCTATAAAGCCAATGTCAATGCCTTCCAAACAAGATATCACTTGCCATAAGGTCCTATTTGAAATTATTGGCCAGAGTGGCACTGTGACGTCATCTATTAATATTACGTCACCTGTTACCATTCGTATAGAAGTTTACAACACTTTATTTTCACCCTCCAAATGTTATTAATGTAAGTGTAGCCGTTCAAAAGATACGAGGAGGGAGGGGACTTTTGAATAGCACTGTATACTATGCCCAGATTATCATAAATAATATCTTTTAACTCGAAGAATTTTAAAATATAAATTCACCGACAAGACATTAAGTGTTGTCAGTAATTTACAAATAGTCTATTCATATTCGAAAATAAACATAGAATGCTGTTTAACGAACGCGCGAAGATTTTTAGGAATGTTAGAAATGCCCGTAAAATAATTTTCGAGTTATTTCTCTTGGTCTATTTCGAGAAAAACCATCCGAATGTCGAAATACAAAACTATTCGCTATACGAGTGCAACCGCCGCTCTTTTATTCTTCGTTTTAACTTTACGAACCACAAAACTCACTACGAATGAAGCTAGTTATAGTTGTACAAAATTTGGGGTACACCTATTTTGGGATACGTAGATTCCAGATTTGATATTGTTATAAATTCGTACAGCAGTAACTCCTCATTCAGGGTGTGACTAAAATAAAAAGTACCCTGAGTTTGCTGAAGGAGTACTGTGTAGAACTATAATCGATTTATCTTCTTTGGAAAATGTTTTCTTCAGGATTTCTTTTAAAAATAAAACGCTGGTTTTTCTGTTTTCACAACAACTTCTCCGTGGCTTCACCACGATCTACTCAAGAGTAAGTCAGAGGCTTTGACGGTACTTCTCGGAAAAAATATATACTGGCTGGCCATCTAAAACTCAGCCTCGGCTTGACGATTCGAAGATAAAAAAATAATAAGTCTCGAGTCGAAGCTCGGAGACGACTTGCTGAATTAACAGCTCGAAGAGAAGTGCTCTTTATGAAGACATTTTAGATCTTTATGAAGACACTTTAGAACAGTTGTATGACTAACATTATTTTCACGGGCAATTTGACGTGTACTTGAAGTTGGATTCTCTTCGACACTTAACAATTTATGTTATACAATTTATAATATAACGGTGTTTTTCAATTTTGCCCACCCATAAATATTTCTGTTTCAAATCTTTTTAAAATATAGGACCAATATGATACCGGCCCAAACGTTCACCTTTTGACGGTACTGAGTATGTGTCTCACGCATCCAATTAGGATTCTCTGCTGACCAATATCTACAGTTCTGTCGGTTTACCTCTCCATTCAATGTGAATGTTGATTCGTCAGAAAAAGAATGGTACCAAGAGCTATCTCATTTCTGTTCAGCTTATTCAACAATATTTCGCAGAAATCCATTCTACGATCTGGATCGTCTTCTGTTAACTCCTGCACAGAAGTTAATTTATAGGGATGAAGTTTTTCTTTATGAAGACATCAACAGTTGTATGACTAACAAGTTGGATTCTCTTCGACACTTAACAAAATATCCACTTTCACATCATCTTCAACGAAGTATGGTTTTCTTTTCAATGGTTTGACATGTCCAAGTTCTCTGAATTGTGCATGAATTTTAGACACAGTATACTTTGTGAAATATTAGGCAATTCGGGATACCTGTGATTAAATAAGTTTGCCACTTCAACCTGACTTCTGCAGTTATCCCCGTACCCGATCATCATTAAAATCTCAATTCGGTGAGTCTCAGTTAAATAATTCATTGTTATGTCGACAAGGAAAGAGTGTTTTACAAAGATTTTACTTTTCCAGTATAAACTGTCAACACATCAACAACTGACAGAATAGAAAACAATCCACATTATTTACCAATTTAAAACAATCCATATTATTTACCGATTTTGTCTAATTATTGGCGTTTTTAGGTATTTATGATAAAATTCATGGGCGTAGCAGGTTTTGTTTAATATACAAATACGTCTAATAATTAGTTAGTTTAGATTTTTGATAAATCCATATTTAGCTAATTTAAAAAAGTACCAATATTTCAAGGAGAAAGAGGGATACAAATGCTTACTAAATTGTTTCAAAGAATATGGAACGAAGAAAAAATTCCGAAAGATTGGGAAGTAGGTATTATATTGCCAATTTTCAAAAAAGGAGAGAAAACTAATTGTAACAATTATAGAGGTATAACATTGCTGAGCGCAGCATTGAGAGTTTACGAAAGTATCTTAGAGACTCGACTTAGGAAAATAATAGAAAAACTGTTGGAAGAATTCCAAAGCGGTTATAAGAAAGGAAGGAGTAGCCAAGACCACGTATTTACATTGAAACAAGTAATTGACAAAAAACTGAGAACAAATCAAAAAGTGTATCTCGGCTTTATAGATATTCAAAAAGCCTTTGACAGCGTCCCCAGAAATCAAATATGGAAAAGTCTACAACAAAAAGGAGTTGGATCAAAACTAAGAAATAAAATTAAATGCATTTACGAAACAACCAGAAACCGGGTAAGAAAAGATATCTGTATCTGTAGAATGGGGAGGGTGAGTGTGTAGACTCACAGCACTTAGGCCACATGTGACCCATTGTACATCCTCCCGAGGAGTTGTCCTCCTAGGTCATTTTCCATCCTGTCCTTCTCAGGAAGGTGGACAGGTCACTGGGATACATCTCCTTTATATCGGCAGGTGTAGGCCAAGACCTACCGAACACACACTCTCTTATTGACGATAACTCCGGACACTCGCATAAGACATGCCTGACAGTTTCATCTTCCTGTTCACACATCCTGCATAGAGGTGTGTCCACTAGCCCCATAGTATGGAGGTGTTTCCTTAGTTGGCAGTGACCAGTCAGAAATCCTACTGTTAAACGTAGGTTTTTCCTCGTCATCGCCAAATATTTCTTCGGCGCCAGCTTTCCAGAGTCGCCCAGGGTGATCCTGGCAAGACTTCATCCTTTGATTCCATCCCATCTCTTAAGGTATTGAGCATGGGTGTAACGTTTGGCTAGTTCCGCAATTGTCGAATTCGCTAGGCCGTATGTAAGAAAAGATAATGAAGAGTCCGATGATTTCATAACAAAAGAAGGATTAAGACAGGGAGGAGTACTTAGCCCAGCATTATTCATAATGATAATGGATGATATTTTGAAGGAAGTAAAAACAAAAGTTAATCAAATTTAAATAGGTTATAGAAATATGGAAGTAGTTCGCTAGAAACGAAAAAGAGCTGAAACATAATTTAATAACATGGAAGCATATATTGGGACACCCGGTATAGGGTGATGAATTTTTAAAAACCAAAGCTTCTAATAATATAGAAAAAACAGCAAATCTGGCAACATTGCTAATACAAAATCTGGAATTTACGTATTCTAAAATAGGTGTAGGTACCCCAAATTTTGTACAATTGAGTCTAACAATTTAAGAGATATTTGGCCGTTTCCACACTTTTGAACCACTCTGTATACTCGATTTTTATGAAATGTTTATTTTTAAACGTCATGCGATTTTCTTTGAATTTATGTAGGTGTCACGAGTCTAAACCGAATCGATGTTTCTGTCTGTCTGTACCGGTTGGTACGGTGGCGAGGTTGTGTAATTCGGTAGTCGATAATTTCAAATTGGCTTATCGAAATTTCCGAATAACCTTGTTGGTATATTATAATAACGTAAACAATATTTCAACTTATCATTATCTTTATCAAATCCAATAGATATAGACGGAGAGCTGGCTACAGAAAAAACAATGTATAAGGTACATG
>CAJUYI010004489.1:0-18388 GCA_910591695.1 Galerucella pusilla
ATTTTTTCAATTTATGAATATTAAAAGAAGAACACTTTTCCAAATTTGTTATGGGCTTCTCCAAGCTCTGGCAGCGTTGTACGAAAACCATAATGGCCACACCTTCCGAATTACATATTTGGTGATTTTTATCGACCAGCTGACTTCTTATTGGCAAGCGCGAGCATGTGATCTTCCCTCTCACTTCGTCAATTGACTGATATTGATTTATCCAGTGGCGTTGGTATTGTCAGTGACCTTTGTATTTTCAGTTTTACTTGGTAAAATAGGTATCGTACGCCATTTGTACGTTTGACAGATATGCGCCATGTTTTCCCTCGCCTCTTACCGATGCCGCATAGCTTCAGATAAACTTGCCAAACTATAGATTTTGCTTCTCTCCTAAAAAGCTAATTCACTCTTAACAACTTCAATTGTATTATTCCTTGTGTATTTCACGGCTTCATCTCTAAAGCTAATGCATATATTTTTTATCAAGTACGTAGGTGATTTACCGTAATAAAACGTACTAAGTAAAGGAGTGCACTTAATAAAAATCCTATGAGTTTGCGTCTATCTATCACATTTACACAACTCATATTTTATGTTCTATGTTCTATCTGACAGAAATTTGAATGAATGTCAAACCCATGGAGACTAGATATAAGGAGCACAAACTTGTATAGGAAAAATGCCGAAAAAGTGTCCGCGAAAAGCATTGAATAGTAGATGGCGCGAGAGTAGCAAATTGGTCTGGGGACAGAGTGAAATATGCCGACAAAGTTAACCTAACAAAATCTCCGTCTATATTAGTGTTTATATTTATAAATTAACAATTAATGGTAAAAACGAGTGTTGTGAAAAGTTGTCAAGCTAGACTTAAATGATAAAAAATATTACCGAATAGTAATTCGGTGAAAATATACACCGCTATCTCTGTATTTTTTCTGGCCAACAGTACGTGAAATAATTTCACGATAACCTTAGCGTTGAAAGCAAATGATTATATTTGCCACACTCATTTCAATGAGTAAATAATATAAAGAATAGGTTCACACTGCAGGGAGCTCAAGATATTTCCCACTATTTATTTCCATAACAGCAAGTAGGTATAAAAAAACTGTTTCTATTTTTTTTTATATGTACCATTAATCATACACTTATTTTACAGAACATAAATTTTTAATTGTGATATTGTATAGCAAAACAGTAGGACATCCACACTCTCCGCAAATTGTTTTGGTACTTTTCAGCATTCCACTTATAACACAACTACAACATCTTCTTTGAGTTTGAAATAGTCCAATCACAATTTGTATATTCCACCAATGCTATCTGGAAATTGTCTTTCTTGGAACAAAAATTGGTGTTGGTTCTGATATCTGACCATTTATAATTGGAATTATTTAAAAGCAGTACTTTCTTCATTTGATTCACTTTCAATCAATTGTAACTCTTGGATGTGCTGAGAATAGTCCCATCAATTACTACTGCACAGTGACACACTCTGAATTCTCTGTGGATTTCATTTATACTTATCAGCATTTTTGAGGCTCTTTATCTGTAACAACAGAAAAAATCAGTGATTGATGGGTGCATAATTGTGTAGAAATATGTGGTATATTTTTTATTGTTTTCATTACTATTTTGCAACACAATTATATAAATATATTGAAGAAACTTACCTTTAACCAAACATAGCACCAGCTACACGAGATACTTATTTTTTCCATGAAATTTGTTAAAACCAAGCATAAAATGTAACCTAGTTAAAATAAACAAACCATCTCCATTTACATAACCTTAAATAATTAACCATGACATTCCAACTAAAAATTTCAGACCAATTTGCTACACGAGCGCCATCACAATTTAACGCATTTCGAGGACACTTTTTTTTATTTTTTTTATTCTGTTATTTAACGTCGGTCTATTTCTGCGACTGAGGCTAATCACCGACGCCGGGAGCACTCTACCCCTAACCGGAAATTTTGGCGAACCCACTAGTGTCCAACCAGTGGTAGCGTTCTTTAACGAGCCCAACATCCATGGACTCGGGACCTCGGTTTTACGTCTCCTCCGAAAGACGGCATATCTACATTATACCTCGTGCTCATTGGTATAATGCCTGCGAGCTGTGATATGCTAGTCCGCTGCAGGCTGTACGGGACCTACACGATGGTTTTCCCTGGTATGGTCGTCACGAGGACACTTTTCATTATACAGAGTTTGTGCACCTTATGTCTAGTCTCCATGGTCAAACCATTCATTTCGACAACGAACCCCGCGATAATTGATCAAAAAATAAATGAATAAAAACTAACTCATTTGTTGTGAGAGTTGCAGGAAATTTATGCCGCTGTCAAAGTGACACTTGAAGTTGTTAAAATTAGACAGATCATATTTGCAAATGGGTATCTTCAATTTTCTTACGTATAACTAATTTATAAATCTGAATATCTTCTTGGCCGCCTACCTTTTCGTATTTGATGTATACTCGAAAGCGTTCTTTTTCATTTTAAGTGGCAAGTCGAGGTTCACGTCTACCGATTGATTTCGGTTCAGACAGGATAAGTTAATTACCAGTCAATTTCTGCTGAAACATCGAATCTAACGCTCGATAATCTGCTAAATCGAACATTTCGGGTGTATTTGAAATCCCTCATCCAACTCTATCCGAAGGGCCGGATATAAGTCGGAATTATGAAACAATTTACTCCGCTGGATTATTATGTATCGATTCAATTTTTCAATTCAAATTTTACGAATATCAACATGAAGCAAGGTATTACTGTTTTTAACAACGCCACTCTTTCTACTTCACCTGCTCTCTTTTTTACTACTTCGGAATAAGTAATTTCTGCAGCTTCTCCCTTTGTGAAGCAAATTTCTCCTTTACTTTTCTCAAGACTGTCTTGCACATCAAGAAAAGGAGTCAAACACTGATACCAGTCTTAATAAACGAGGCTCAAGACTAAGAAGATTCGCCTTTGACACATGTAAAATGTGTCAAAAACTGGTATTCGACGCCATGCTCAACCCTATGTATTGTTTATACGGGCCAAAGTGAAGCATAGAAACTATTATGTGTATGAAATCACAAATATCAAAGGACATCCTGGATATATTTTTCCCATTTAAGATTAGTATAACTGTGCAATGATATAAGATACCAAGGAAAACTATATTTGATGATCTTCACAATTGCTACTTAGCAAGTAAATTGCTTATAGTGAAGAGCCTCCTAGATTTATCTGTTCATTAACTTCTTCATTTTGATTTTGGTTTCTGCGCAAGACAGTTGGCAAACTTCACGTGGATTCTTCTTATTTGAAACAGAGTGTATCGTTTCAATACATGATGCATGCAGCTCTACACATGGTGTAATAGAAAAGAAAATGTGCTCCCACGGATTTTCGTCATGTTCAGCGCACCTTCTAAAACGCTGCCATATTGCCAATCATATATGTTTAATGTTTTGAATGACTGTCAAAACTATAACCTACACAACCAAATCTTACTTGTTGTAATCGTTTATTTTTGTAATAATTATGAACTCTGAACATTGGAACATTAAGAGTGAGTGTCTTTATTGTTAGATAAAGATTTTGTCTCTTGTTTTCGTTTCAAATTCAGTTATTTGTCAAGCGTTTGATTTCGCGCGTTATTTTCTGATTGGCTGATTTTTCAATTTTTCTCTATTACACCATGGTTCTACGTATAATATACTTACCTTGATAGGTCAATAACTGAACTAATCGAAGTTTGTTAAGTATTGAGTGAGTTAGAGTAATCGTAATCTATTTGTTAGTAAAGCGGAAAGAGAGAATTGTTCTCTCGCAGGTATATGGTTTAATTGCAATGGTATTCATCTTGTTTTCATAAACGAGCACCTGGACTCATGAAGATACCTACTACATATAGAGGCAACAAGCCATAGGGCGCTCTGTACGTGGGAATGTCGGTCTGAGCTCCAGTAAGAGATCAAAGCTTTTTCTGTCTTTGTTTGTGTTTATGTTACAGAGAAAGTTGATCCTCCAGTAAGAGTTGGCTCTCCCTAGGTAGATTCGACTATTACTGGTTTTTCCAGTAAAAGTTTATTAAAACCAAAAAATTTTGGAATTTGATCAACATGTACTAGATACTATAACTAGATACTATACCTAGATGAAGTATACTTACTTTCACTGTCTGGAGGTAGTAATAATAGACTTTGATTAGAAATTAACCTATCATAACCCGCAGTACGTATATTTGTCTTTATTTCATAATAAATATAGATACCTCTTTTGAAAGGCATTGACATTGGCTACATAGATCGTTTGGCATCTTAAACACTACCTGTTGCTTAAAACTTGTGAAGAAGCTCCCTCAAATAAGTTCTCAAGATAGGGCGATCTGGGTATCTCTCTCTCATTCGTAAAGAAGTATGCAACACATTATTTTCACCCTCCAAATTTTATTAATGTAAGTGTAGCCGTTCAAAAGATACGAGGGGGGGAGGGGAGTTTTGAATAGCACTGTGAATCTCTCTTATATGCTGACGGGTTTGAAGCTGGCTTGTTGCCTCTATTTATAGTTCCTATTCCTGGACTACAAAAAAAGTTTTGAACTCCAAGGTTTAAGGGATGAACTACGTTGTTTGAATGCATGCCCAATGACGCCTGAAATATTTTGAAAATAATCCTAGCTTGTTGGAGGATATTATCTTGTTTTTGTCTGGTCGCTGCAGAGCATTAGAATCTTCCTCAAGTTGTCGACAGGCTGTAGCTATCTCCAATGGATAGTTGACTCAATACTAAACAGCAGAGGAGTGTTATATATTCACAATGTATAGGTTTTATTCAAATATTTATCCAAGATATAAATAAATTAAACAAATACATTTTAACACCATTTCGCAAAGTGTATCCTAATAATTATTTATCCAATTAGCATGAAAACTTTTCTTGTAGCACTCGCTGCATAATAACCAGAATTAAATTTATTAAAATTAAAATATTATCAGTGGGTCTCAGATTGGCTGGATCTATGCGGAGAAATTTCAGGAAGTTTTCCACGGAAACTATTTTTACTTTCTTGTTTTCGTAAATTATAAGAATAATAATTTTTCCGGGATACAATTTCATTGTTTTTTTTTTGGATAAACTTTTTAATAAAGGAAATTTACGAGTCACCCGGGAAAGTGGAAAGAGGAATATAATTGGGAGTTTAAATGGACACCGTGCAGGAAGAATACAGGTAAGTCCTTTTTTTAAGATCTCGCACACATTGTGACAAAGAAAACGTACTTTTGAGGTAAAAATTTAGAGGTTGATGTAATCACAAATGAGTTGTATTTTATTTTATTTGAATTATATTTGTTTTTTGGTTGAGAGATGCCATTTTACAACGTCAATAAAAAGTTAAATATTTGCAGCCTTATCCGTAGTAAAAGTTAGTGGCTACATAGACTTTTCTAGTTGAAAAATCCCAAATAACTCATCATCCTTAGACGTATCAATCATGCTAACGCTAGGGCTTGGATTCAATTTCAATTAATAATGGTTTTAAATAATGTAAATAGTTAGTTTTAGATAATTTGTGCAAGTAAAAGAGTCATAAAACCATATTTTGTACTGAAGAATCGTATTTATAAAACCTGTAGAAAAAGATTACCCCCACATTGTCCTTTATCCAATTTCTATGTCTGTTCTGTGGGGTTTGCAGCAAGAAAAATTCTGATTGACTGACGTTAAATTGAAAAATTCACGTGAAACGTCGAAGTAATCGAGTGACAGATGGTGAAAGACTTCAAAAATCCTGGCGTTAACAATTTTCCAACCTATTTTTGGTGTTCTTATGACTGATTTTTCGGTGAGGTGGGCAAAAAATATTGTCTCAGTTGCCGATTCCTTGTAGATCTCAACTCAATTTCTTGATAGAAGTATCTGGCTCAATTTTATCCTTTTGCATTTCACCTAAACCCCAGAATAGTAATGACACCACCAGTTCGTAAACATTATGTCTTATGTAGAGTTTGCTCAGCCATCCTTTGCCGTTACGTCATACATTGTCCAGCTTGCTCTCTCATTCATGAAATGGATGAGACGGAATTATGACGTCATTAACGCATTTCTTATTTAAGGTCGACATAAATTTTATCTGTTACTTTTGACAGTTTAGTTGTCATATTTTGAAAACAATTCTTAACATATGTCATTGATTATGATTTTGAGGTTAAGTGTAAAATAACATTCAAGTAATATAAGACATACGTAAAACAGCAGAATACGTCACCCATTATGACGCAACGGCAGAGGATGGCTAAACAAACTCTACTAATAATTAACTCTTTTTACAATCACATTGAAAAGTAGGGTTTTTCGCTTTTCATTGACAACGAAAAGTTGACGTTTCTTGAGAAGAGTTACTTTACGCTCGCCGAGCGTAAAAAATGGCAAAAAGCTCGTTGCATATAACAACCGATACTACAATAGTTATTTTCCTAACAAGTGCGGAAAGTGATACTTTCCCGCACGCGACTGCAGTGAGACCCGAACGACGCGGCAAGCGGTCAAGGGCGGGAAAGACACTTTACGCATGAGTTAGGAACATTATTTTTCCTACAACCGTATATACAAAGAAGTATACCAACCCATTTTCAAGTTAAACTGATCGAGCAGTATAAATGTCACTTTTGACATTTCGTTCATTCCGAAGAAATTTATAGTATATTAAGTATTAAGAACGGTAAGGGCTGTTTACCGGTCCACAGCAATGTTTGGAGGCTGAGCGTAAAATGAATGAAGTAATAGGTATATTACTCAGGATCACATAAATGTATGTAGGAATATAACGTCGGTAAGTAAATCACTTACCGACGTGTTAGTCTTAGAAACCAGTAAACACAACCTACCGTCCTGACAACCGATGCTGTAAATAAACAAAAAAGATCGATCGCGCAAAAAATTATCTTATGCACGACCGGGCGAAAATGGGCGGTAAAGTAAATCTCTTTTTTTTCTTTTAAAAATGCACATGTAGTTAGTAAAACAAACTTTATTATTATTATTTATTATCATGGAAATATTTGGTACAATTAACAAAATATGAGTTTAATAAAGAAATGATAACTTTAAAAGCAAAAACATAAGATCATCACACTTATAATTTCATACTAATAACACAATTTGAGCAATTACTTATAGAAATGTTAGGATTTGCTACCTTGCTCTGTTGTAAGTTGCTACGAAATTGTTTTTTTGCGCGTTCGATCTTTTTTGTTTATTTACAGCATCGGTTGTCAGGTCAGTAGGTTGTGTTTACTGGTTTCTAAGTCTAACACGTCGGTAAGTGATTTACTTACCGTTCAGACGTCGGTAAGTAAACTACGTCCTAGCCCTACATACATTTAAGTGGTCCTAAATAATATATTACTTCATTCATTACACAAAAGAAACAACAAAAATTAGAAGATTGATATTTTTTAATGAACAGAATCGAACAGAACAATATAAAAAGTAATAAATAATAGCATGAAAACAATTTCACCAAAATGCAAATTATATTTTAAACTGATCGAGAAATATAAATGTCACTTTTGACATTTCGTTCATTCCGAAGAAATTTAAATTATTTTATTCGAAATTCGAATATTTCAATACGATCGAGCAAAAAATGGTATAAGCATTTCGAACGTTAAGGGTAATACCGGTCTCCAGCAAAATTGGAGGCTTCGCTACGCTCAGCCTCCAAACATTGCTGTCGACCGGTAAACAACCCTTACCGTTCTTGATACTCAATATACTATTATCATCCTATTAGTTTCAATAAGACTTATTTTTATTTAACTATACAAATGATTTGGTAGATTGTTATCCAGGGTGAGTTATAATAATATCGAGGTATAAAATTTATCCAATTTGAAACATTTATAATAACCTACTCATAAAAGGTGAAAATAGAAAATAAAACATATTTATTAATAAACTATCATTAATACGGTCGTGAATAAAATTTTGTATATTTATTAATAAATGACTATCAAAACGGTCGTGCATAAAATATTGTATGTATTTCAGGCGTAAACAGCGTTTATGGACCTTACGTGATAATAGCACTCGTCTTGCGGCTCGGGCTCTTACTTACACGTTGCGGTCCATAAACGCCTGTTTTACGCCCTTGATTCATAAATAACTATTATTCGAAGCTTATTTCAATATGATCGCGCAAAAAATGGTATAAGCATTTCGAACGTTAAGGGTATTACCTACCGGTCTCCAAACATTGCTGTCGATCGGTAAACAACCCTTACCGTTCTTGATACTTAATATACTATAAACTTTTCAATTTTTGCTTAGAATAATAGTTAATCACTAATTATTTATAATAGTAACATACCTACCTATATACGCTTTAAGCTATTAGTTCAATAACGTGGTCCCGTAAGCAAAGGCGCCGCATAACGTTGTTTTCGATCTGTACATGCCGGGGTTCGAGATTCTTTATATATTTTTCAAATCAAATTTCTTGTTCGTAGAAAAAATAGTGTATGCAACCCTCATGTATTGGTTATTAATACACTCGCATTAACCGTACAAAGCTCGCCTTTGGCTCGATCCGTATCCCGGTTAATCCTTGTGTATTAATAACCATCTTTACATGATCGTTGCATAATATACTATTTTGAGGTTCAGATGAAAAAAATACTTTGAGCATATCTGTATATTTTATTTGCCCTGAGGAAACTATAACGAGTAAATATCACAAAAACGATGCAAAATCAGCAAAAATAGCTGTATCCAAATTGTCAAATCATGTTTACGAAAGCATAACGTCACTCGATTCCTAAATTAAATTGCCACTACACAGTTCAAACCCCTTTTTAACTCCCCATGTCTACCTAGTTGACTCTTTATTTACAGCACCCTTTATACTGAAATATTTCAATTTTTTTTTCTGTTTTTTCCAGCCCCCCACCTTCACCGAATCCTTATTATTCAGAAACCCAGGCATTTATTTCACCAGCAGCATCACTAAGCTTTCAAACTGCAGGAGTTTGTCAAACGATGTCTTCCACACTCCCTCAATTATCAGTGAACGACATTCCGACTTCTTTAAACAGGGTACTATCCGAGCAAATACCGGATGGAACAAATAATTCATCGAGAAGCAATTCTCGAAGAGCTTCGGCTATCATCCAAGCACTAAGAAGACCGTCACAAGCTATAGCTCTTTCAGCTGCTCAAGCTGTGATGAACCAAAGACGATATATAATGGGGTAAGTCTATTGATAATATTTGAGTGATATATATATATTTTTTATTATTTGGTTTTGTGTTAGTCGTTTTCAGTAAAAAAGAAAGGTTGGGAATGGGGAAAGATTTTTCTTGTCATTTTTCTTTATCAATAATGACATTTTTTTCTCCAACATCGTTCAGTAATGTAAGGGGCATGGGACGTAAAGGGAAGGGAAAGATGTCGGTGGAGAACCACAAAATCAATACCTCCTGAACTATTTATAAAATTAATAGAAATATTATTGTAACAGGTGTCAATGATGCCAAACAAACGTCACGTTTATTTGCATTCATAACTGGACGAAGGTAAATTTAATTCAGTGATAATAAGTTAAATATACGATTAATTACATATTAGTTTTTGATAAAGTCTGTTAGAATTGTCCAAGTCGTCAATAATCTTCAGTTTTTTAACTTGATAGGATTTAAATTAGTGTTGATAATGGAGCGTGAATTTGATATCGTTAAATTTGTCGAGTGAGTAAAACTGGAATTATTTTCAATAGGCTGTATCTTTAGTTCATAATATTTATATATAGTGAGTGACAAAAAGTATGTTTTTTCAATATTAAAGTATGTAAAAAAGAAAAAAAAGCTGTAAGTAAGTAATATCAAACTTACTGCTGTCCAAAGCTAAACTTTTATTATAAATATGCGATAAGTGTTTTGGTTTTAAAAATAGATCTTTATTAGTATATTTAGGTATAAGGGGATATTAAGGTCTTTAAAACACGCGCAATTTTTTGAGCACGACGGCTAAGCCGGAGTGCTCGAAATAGAGCAAGTGTTTTAGAGACCAGTTATCCATGGATACTTTACGCTATTTTTTTTATTGGTGCACTTTGAAATTATAAATACAACAAGAAATGGAAATAAGAGTTAATAATGTGGAATGGTTGAATTCTTGCTTGATGCTACATAAGTATACTTAAGTATACCTTGCGTTGTCATGGAAATGGGAGAAACAACCTTATTGAGTTCTGAGAATGTTAATAATATCAATTTGAATACCATTTTCTCCGATTTGAAAAATCGGGTAATATTAATATCTCAAGCAATACCAACTGTACTTTCCATGTTCATTTATAAAATTAAAATTGTTAAATATTGTTCGAATAAAGGTTTTGACAATACAAAGTACTCCTGTCAGATCGATAGTAAAAAAATTGTCATTTATGCCCGGTTGCACCAACTGACCGTAAAAACAGTCGATACAATAACCGTTGTTCGACCGATTAATCGATGATTCTCCGATTTGTCAAAATTCCAGTTGCGCCAGAAAAAGTTAAAAATGTTATCGTTTTCTATTGCTAAATTATGTAATACAGATGTGCCAATGATTACCCTTAATACATTTTCAACCTATATTTGCATTATCACAGATAAAACAGGAAAGCGTCGTTTCCAAATTCCGAACAGTATTTCAATATCATTTCTAGTAGATAATAATATGTGAGTTTTGATAATTATTTTGGAATTGTGATTAGGGGTTACCCAGTGGTGTCATTAAGTGGTTTGTGTACATGTACCCTCCATTACCTATCAATTTACTACTGAAAAATCCATTATGGAGAAACCAAGCACGAATTAAACTATCGACATTAATAGTACTATCGTGTGCAGATCCCGGGTAGCTGGCTACTATATCTGGAAACTTTAATTTCGTATCACCAATCAGTTGCACATTGATGGAAAACCAGCCCCTACGATTTCTATAAACAAAATCTTAATATGGTTGCTGTCAATTGCTCAGACAACACCAGGAAATCTAGCAACTTTAAAACTGCTGTTTTACCACACCAATTTCTCCATTTGTTCTAGGCATTCCACTTGATAAAGCTATGTAGTACCCTACTCGATGCACTATTCTACACACTGCGCTTTTATGTATGTTAATAATATGATTACCGAATACTTGTTAAAATCAATATGTGGCATAGTACCTCTTAACGTTATTAATAATTGATTCATGGAAGTCACTCCATCCTTTTTTTCGGAACGTATTGTATATTCTCCAATAATTTACCATAACTGGTTTAAAAATTGTTGATTGTTAAATAAATTGAATGGATCACATCTCAGTCTTTTGTGTAATGTCTAATTTTCCGTAATGTTTCAATCGCAATGTGATACCACCTATAAATAATATTGAAAATATTGCCGAATCCGTTCAAACTCCACAAAATCAAATAAATGTCATGTATACTGTTTTTTAGCTGGTGCAACCGGGCATTGACTTCGTTTCTCGAGTTGTTGATGTTGTTGGTATGTATGTATGTATTTTGGGGTGACATTCACTGAGACCTAAAAGATCTATTGTGCCCCCTTACTTCTACTTAGTTTCTGAGGAGAGTCTCAGTAACGATTTAAACACGCTGAGAGTTATCCTGAAGTGGGTTAAGGGGCACGACAGGAGTAAAGGAAATCGCACTGCTGATTCTTTAGCCAGGGAAGCCGCTGGACTAAAAATTCTAGGACCCAGTGACACCTACGGCCTAACGACTTCGACAATTGCGGAACTAGCCAAACGTTGCACCCATGCTCAATCCCTTAAGAGATGGGATGGAATCAAATGATGCAGTCTTGCCAGGATCACCCTGGGCGACCCTGGAAAGCTGGCGCCGAAGAAATATTTGGCGATGACGAGGAAAAACCTACGTTTAACAGTAGGATTTCTGACTGGTCACTGTCAACTAAGGAAACACCTCCATACTATAGGGCTATTGAACACACCTCTATGCAGGATGTGTGAACAGGAAGATGAAACTGTCAGGCATGTCTTATGCGAGTGTCCGGAGTTATCGTCAATAAGAGAGTGTGTGTTCGGTGAGTCTTGGCCTACACCTGCCGATATAAAGGAGATGTCTCCTAGTGACCTGACCACCTTCCTGAGAAGGACAGGATGGACAATGACCTAGGAGGACAACTCCTCGGGAGGATGTACAATGGGTCACATGTGGCCTAAGTGCTGTGAGCCTACACACTCACCCTCCCCACTCTACAGATACAGAACACGCTGAGACGTGGTTTAAAAAGGTAAAATGGATCACCAATGAAAAAAATATTTCTAATCTTGGAAGCATTGTGTTTTTCAATAAATATGCACATTTCAAAAGTAGAGCAGACATCGCAACCTTTTTTTAAAAAGTCAGCTGTATGTTACGGATTGTGTAGATGACTCGCAAAGTTTGCAGTCTTCATTGCCCGATATTGCAAACGATATGTTCTTGACCTTAACCACTTCCCTATACTTTCCCTCTTCATCAAAATATAGATTTAAAAAGCATACTTATACTATATACTTACACTATTTCGACATAGGCCAGGTATCACAGACGGTTTTTATTCTGTACGAGCTATATTCAAAAGCCAGACTTTCAAAATAATATTGCGTATTGAAAAATGTAGGGGGTTATTTTTCCACCACGACCACCCACCCGGACATTGATCTTCTAATTTAACTATTATTAAAAACTAAATACAGCTTTGAACTCGCACATTAGTCAGCTCTTGGACTATTACTGTAAGGCTGTGGAATAAAGTGTTAAACATAATAACATTGGCCGATTCACAATTTGTTGTACTTTTTAATTTTTGCTAATTTTAAGGTTTTTTTAGGCTTTTCAATGATTCTTCAGATACGTCAAAAAAGGAAGATGTCGATACTGCAGAGCTTCAAAAACTAAAATGCAATCGAGAGGTTGGAGAGTATGTATATTTAATTATTTTTACTTTAAGTACAGAAGAGATTACGAGGAAATGAAGCGGTTTAATTTTCTTCTACTCTCTTTAACCATAAAATAGAAGAAGAACCAGTAGGATAATGACCTTGACCGAGCTTAACGTTCGTTTTCATTGAAATCAGCATACCGTTTTGTTGACTTACAATCTCGCTCATAGAAGATGTGTCAACCAGATTAAAAAAGGCAACCTTTCCCAAATTGGTCATGGTCATCATCATTATTAATCAAGTAAATCTATAAAAAATAAATTTTTCCCACTTCTAGCTGTGAAGTTGACAGTTATTGCTTCTTCTAGCCAACTAAGAAGTTGAATCTCTCTATTATTGGTTAATAATTTTTTCTATTATCAACCTAGGTCAATAATGGACAAATTCAAATATTTTGAGAATTCAGGGATATAGTAGCTCAACAAAAACTTGTGCAACATAATTTTGTATACCCAGGAGATTGTCTTTAACATATTTGCTGCTTGAAATTACCTATCAAGATAAAATTATTTGAATGTAAATGCCAATAGTTTAAAATTCGCGCTAAACCAAAAATTACTGATGACATAACGAGTACGTTCATATATATCGGAAACTAACAGTGTACTTGTCAGTCAGACGATGGAGTAAACGCTTCTCGTGGTGCGTTTGTGAATTATTTTTAATTCTTGTCTTAAATTTGGATGGTAGTGGAAAAATTGGTATATACACCATGGTGTTGAAGACATTTATAAACCTGTCACCTTATTACGACCTCAATAATTTTGGCACTCGGTCAATAATAATAGTCTTCACCACCTTGGTGCATAATATACTATTACCTACCTGCTTAATTTCGCCGGCTTGTCTACCAAACAAAACAAACTCCAGTAAAAAGTTTATAATATAAACAACACACACCTCAGTAGCTTACCTTGTTCTTGTGCCCGTTACCTAGTAGGTAACTATAGAAAACTATAGAAAAGGGAACAGTACTACAGCTGTGCACTCATTCGCAGTAAACTGTTAGAGAGTCATCATCATGCCATCACCAACATTTTTGAAAGGGTTGCCTGATTAAATTGTGTTCAGATCTTATTTCATTCAATCAAATATTATTTGTATCTGATTGACACATCGATCTTCGTTCGGATCTGACAGAATTCAATTATATTTCTATACTATGCTATAGCTATCTCAAATCTATAGATTTCAATACTTTGTGTAATTTGCTTAAATTATTTTTCAGAGACGCTTTATCTATAATCCTATCAGCGCTTTATGCGAAACTGATTGTTGTACTCGGCATAGCATTTCCCACATTAGAAGTTATCACCAGCGAAAAAAGCCTTTTCTTTCAAGGATTCTACCTTTATTTATATATTGGAAGTATATTATTCGTAGCTTACATGTATGCAACATTAATTAAAGAAAGGGCACTCGTTGAAATGATTAACAACTACAGTGAGTATAATTCTTTATTAAAAGCAGAAAATAACAAGTTCTATACTGTGAGGTCCGCCATATTGGTAAGACTTCACCCACTGAACAAAAGTCGTATTTTTGTTCCATGGTTAACGTTTCTTTGTTGTACTTTTGGTATCACAAAACTAAGATTCTTATCTACTATTTGCTTATGAATGATGTAAGAACAATGGTAGCTCTAACGATATATTAAAAATTAATGCCAAAACGTCAAATGAGGTTTACGAAACTGTAACGTCACGCGCCTCTGATCGGTGTTTGAGGTAGGTAATGGCGGATTGTTGTTTTCGTATCAGTATTTCGACTAGAATTCATATAGCTAGTTGTGGGCTAGCAATTCTGGCGCCCTTGTGCAAGTTTTTTGATTACACCTCAAATTTGTATTACGTTCATATATGAGTGCAGATACGGGTTGGGTTGGGTATTTATTGAAAAATAGTTTTAAAAAGTATTTTCATTTTTATATTTTACAAGTACAGGCCACACAAGTGTTTTCTCATTAAGATATATAATAGGTGAATATCTTTATAGCTGAGTACACATGACCAGAAAGTCAAGAAAACATTGTTGTATTATGTGTAAAAATTTTTATTTAAAATTGCATAGCGCTTTCGGCTATTAAGCCATCTTCAGTGCTATACCTGCAAGTAAGTAATAGTAGTTGGAAAATTTAAAAAAGAAATTAGTAAAGAATTACTTACTCGTCAGATATGATACAAGAAACCTAATTAAATGTCGACAACACATTAACGTCACAATGATAGAATTACATCAAATTTAAAATTTAAAAGTATCCCCTGATTGGGGTTGAACTGTCTTCATATTTTGAACATTTTTAATTTTAATTATAATCTTCAGCTACTACACGAACACGTGTTAGTAGACCGGAAATCGAAGTGACACTACTTCAATTTAAAACTAACAAATGACAAATGACATTTCAATTGGACACAGAACTCAAGCTTTCCAACATGAGCATAAAAATAAAATTATTGTAAATCAAGTGATCTGGTAATGTCCCAAAACAAATATGTAAATTTCCTAAATAAATTATATATAAATAAATTTGATATATTAAGGTCTACTGAGAACCCATCAAATCATAAGATGCCGAAAAAGATTAAGGGTCTAATGAGAGCCCATTGCTAAATCTAATTGAAAATAGAAAACTCACAAATAGGTCAAGAGAGATTCCAGAAACAAATGAATTAATTTGAAAATTATAAAATATTTGTGTAAATCAATGAAAGTAATTATCTGAGCATAATTCCAAATAACAAATTTTAATGAATGAAAATTGTAACCTGGTAGCCTCTCAAAACCAAAAACCAGTCATCTACACAAAGAAAACAGATTTGATTTTAAAGTCTAATGAGAACCTATTGTTCAAATCTGATTCCAAAAACAAAAAAGATATTAGGGATCTAATGATAACCCATTACCAAATCTAATTCAAATAGATAACCAATAAATAATCAGAAGAAACTCCAAACACAATAACCATTCAAAAAATGAAGTACCTATGTAAAATCAAATTCCAGCAATTATTAATAACAAAAATCTATTTAAATATAAAGTGAACTATTAGTTAAATTATGTATCTAATGATATCCCAAAACCAATGTAATCATTTTCATTGAGAAAGATCTGATTTAGAGTCTAATGAGAACCAATAATTAATCAAATCATCTACAAGCCAGAAAAAGATTAAGGGTCTAATGAAAACCCATTACCAAATCTAATTCAAACAAACAACCCAACAAGAGTCCAGAAATATCCGAAAGACCAAATAACTAATCATAAATTTTGTAATTTAAAAATATGGAAAAATTTAGAATTGATGATCATTAACTAAACTGTGTGGTATCAGTCTAATAATGTTGTGGATAAATATGAAAATCATCATAGAGCGAACTTTTATGGATATACTATTTAATCTATTAAACGTCTATGCAAAGGAACATAAGATCTATTTAATTTAATTTAATCTCACCTGATACCTGCCCAGGTTTCCTTAGGTTAGGTCCAAAAACTCACAGGTATTCAAAGCACACAAGATGCTACTGAGAACCTAACATTTTATCTATTTGAAAATAAGTCATGTACATATATCATCATACATATATTCTAATACAATTTGCACGACGTAGATCGATTCATCGTCATAAACAATTAATGTAATAGCTAGCAACTCCCTTTTTATCACTATGAATTTTGCACTGACTATGTTGTTTGCTGCTTTATCTTTTTTCCACATTTGAGTTTTGAGGATTCTCGGCTCGTGCATTATACGAATTTGCCATTATGTAAGGCACGGGCCTGTATAGTGGCAGACAATGTTAAAATAAGAATAAGAATCTCTAGTTATATCCTAATTATTTCAATTTTCAGTTCAGGGATTTCTATTGGCCTTCATAATGTGTCGGTTAGTCAAAAGCAACGAGGTAACAGAAAAAGGAGGGAAGGTGAGCGTGGTAATGATTAAACCAACTCTCGACGGAAGTCGCCATATTGAGAAGCCACATTAGTGACATTAGTCATCAATTCTTGTGTCAACATAGATCATAATAGATAACCTTAATATACTGGAATGTGTCAAATTGAAAAGCCACGTTGAAAAAATAGTGATTTTCGGTATTAGAAAGGTTATTTATGAGTATTAGTATGAATTCAAGTTGATATTGAGTTGTACAATAGTGTTATAAAATTTTTGAATGTACCAAAATCTGATATCAATTCTCTAACAACAAAAAGTACCACCTTGAAAAGGTACAATATGAGAGTTTTTTGTTTCCCCTAATTAAATAATTTAATGTGCGCCTCTGATTTGTTTACGGAAGTCGGCCATCTTCAGAAGCCACTTTGGTCGATGATTCTTTATACTGTTATGTTATCTCCTCTTTCTTTTTCACCTCGTTGGTCAAAAGACATAGGTAGTCAGATACCAAATAAGGTGGGGTTGGTGTGAATTTTTAATTAAACTTTTCAGATAAAGAGAAAGCAGGATCAATTCGCAAAATGCCACGAATCGCCCCGAAGTATGGAAGTTTCTATTTGAGATTGGGAGCAATAGGTACGTACTTTATGTTATTATACATGGAATAATTAGCAGATCGACCGCAAAGAGCATTTTAAGTTAATATCAACCTGTTGCTGTAATACCTAATATAGTATATTAATCAACTGAGATTATTATTTCCAGCAAACAATAATAATTGTTGTAAATCGCACTAACTGCATTTCCACTGCAATTTCGTAACAGCCCTATGTAATAATCCAGCAATTTATCCAGTAATTAAACGTTGTGAACGCAGTTAAACTCTATCGATTGACTCGGAACCCTCTCTAACGAATTGCGTTAAAAATTATTTGCATAGTTTACAGATTATGTTGTGCTTTATAATTTGTTCATATTGTTTACCGTAAGCGCAAAAGAAGCAATAGTTCTCTCTAGCCACACTGTTAAACTAAGTCAATATTTTCTGTAAGTTCCTTGAGGCATTACTTATTCTTTTTTCTCTTATTCTTCTGGGAATCAAACCACAATAATTACCCGGCAGAATTTATAAATAAAGAAATCAAGAATATAGAGGAAGGCTCATTGTTAATACCCCATAATAATAACAATAATATTAATAATTCAGCTAACATAATTTTTAAAAACTTGACAGCCCTTACGATTTCTATTAACAAAATCTTCAAATGGGTGCAGTCAATTGCTCAGACAACACCAGGAAATCTAGCAGCTTCAAAACTGCTGTTTTACCACACCAATTTCTTCATTGTTCTAGGCATTCCACTCGATAAAGCTATATAGTACCCTACTCGATGCACTATTCTACACACTGTGCTTCTAAGTATGTTAATAATATGATCACCGAGATATAATATAATTAGGAAAGATCTAACAATCTTAAACAGAGGCACGGAGCCG
>CAJUYI010004490.1:0-18388 GCA_910591695.1 Galerucella pusilla
TGAAAGTAAATAATAAGTAAAATTTGTGCTCTTAAAAAAAATTGTTTATCTGATAAACTAACCACTTTAACCTACAAGTATTATACATTTTTGAAATCAGCTCAAAGAGGAGTATCCAAATTTTACATAAAAAATATGAAAAGTAGTTTAAAAAAATAAAGGGGATGCTGCTAGGGGTGAGGGGGTGGCTTTTCCAGTAAGTTTAAATAAGCCATAATGCTTGCCCCTTCCAACATAAATTGACGTGTTTTTGGATTTTTTCTAAATACCAGTATTACAAAAGTTATTAAATGTGGATACTTTTATCTGAAAAGCACTGTATAACATTTATCATACTTATAACATGTAAATATAAAGGCATTTATCAGAAAACTAAAAAATGTTTACAGTGTGGTACTGCTTGAAGCAGGGTACTATGGTACCCAGTGCTCAAGACGTGTGAAATGAAGTCACGTGATTTGGTCTTTATTGGCCGAATCGTTGTCTGATATTTGTTGTACGATAACGGAATGGATTTCAGCACATAACTTAAAAATAAATGCTTGCGTATATGAACGTCTCGCGCACTGAGGGCACGAAAAAAATTTGCGAATATAACAGGCTTGAGCAGCGAAAGGGTTAATACTCCAATAACCCTCTTATAGTTCAGCAATCTTATTAAATGTGACAACACCGCTCCTGTTTGTGTTTGTTGACGGATTGGATTGTTGGATTTCTACCAAATATTTTATGACTGTTGTTTTCAATTGTGGTATATATTGTGGAGATATTTGAATGGGAATGAATTGATTATATTTTATTTATTCGTTAAATTATGTACACACCACTAGTGCGCAAAAAATTTAATAAGTTCGGTACAGTTCTACAGTTCTAACTACCAGTGTCGTATCATTTGATAAATAAATACTATTTACCCATTCGATTAAGAATACAATAAACTTTGAATGGTTTTGTTGCATTGTTGGTGTTTATTTAAATGAATATTTGTTTTCTTTGAGGTGCAAATCAACTTCAGAGATGAAAAAATACGATGAGAAAATAGAATATTCCTGAAGGAACTAGACTGTATTTCAGCCATTTCATTTTAAGTGATAGAATGGTTGGACCTGGCGTAAAAAAATGTCTCAGAGCAGAGGTTGTATCGATTCTGGTAGACGGCAACTAAAATTTATTCCTCGAAAAATGAATAAATCTGTGATAAGTATTTCTATCATTACTTGGAAATGGTAATAAGATTATTCCGTCCATTTAATCCATACTATAATTGTCTTGGAATGTGTTCTCAGTAAAGCGGGTTATTCATTTAGTCTGTATCATAATCATAATCGAAATTTTCGAGTTATGAAAAAAACCTCTCCGGCTATACAATCTTTCTAAATAGATGGGTTGTTCAGCCTGTTCTGTTAAAATTTCGACATAATTTTCTCTTTTTCGTCGCTTTTATGTTAATAGTGTCTTTTTACGAAAATTTCGTCTTATATCGGCAAATATAATTATGTCAACTCAAAAACAGAAGTACCTAATCGTAATCGTTGAAGTGAAAGTAAGAGGGTGGACCGAAACCCAAAAACTTTAACCTTTACGGTAGTTGAAAAATCGTGTGAACCACCGATTTGCTTATAGGTCAACTACTACAAATTTTGAAGACTAGTTGTTTTAATTGGAGGAATGATCATCAAAAACTGAAGGTTTACTCAATAGGCATGATGACAGTCACTAAGAATCACTAAAATATTGATTTGATATAATTATATAAGAAACAGAGATTCTAAAGAAATCACTTATTTGTGTTTTACATGTGTCAAACACCAAGCAGCAGAGAGTGACGTAGTACCCAAGTAACACAATAAGCATCGAAGTAGATTTAAAATCGACTTTTGTGTCACTTTTGAAGCTAATAGGCAATTGAAACCGTCCACTAAAGCTTCTACATGTAGCATTCATTACGTTATCGCTGCCTAAAGGGAGCGCGCGGTTTGGCCTTAAAGTAGGTTTGATAGCTTATTAGCAATTCAACCTATAGGCCTGAATAGCCATAGATTGGCACCAAAAGAGCATCTTATTAGATTTGATTGCCAACATTGGCTGTCAAAGCGATATAAAGAAGCAGTCGTTTAGTCCAGATATGGCTTTCAATGCTTTGAACGATCATGCGCAATTAAACATTTCTAGTGAGAATGTAAGTTTTGTTTCGGATAAATATTAGATTGAAATTGGAAATGTATGCCAACAGTTATGTAAGTGTTTACAAAAACAAACATTGTTAAATGTGATGGCAGCTTCAATATATTATGACAATTATTATTGTTTTTGAAACTGGAAAATATTATTGTCAACCATAAGAAATCTCTGCAAACCTTACTTTTCTGTAAAATGTGAATGAAAAACATCCTGAAAACAGAGGGGCCAGCGATAACTTTATAAATTAAATTATTTCATTATGAATTACGGTGTTGTCATATTCAATTTTGATACCTATCAATGAATTATATACATCCAATTGAAATTAAAGTTTCGTATAGTATTTTTAGTTGGATTGATTGATAATATTATACGTGATTGATTAAATTGATTTATCTTTCACAAATTTTCTGAAATTTGTATCCCAGTTTGAGAACAAATAATATTCTGAACCAGATTATTTGCATATTATTCTATTGAGTTAACTGTTAACAGTTAGTTTCATTTAAAACCATATATTATTCTATATTATATAAAAAAAGTATCATATACCTATCAATATATAAATATAAAAACTATGGCAACATTGCTCATTATCGTGAGCAAACGGTTTGGCCATGTCTTCATTGTATTTAATAAGCATTTTTCTATGACAATACAAAGCTTTATGGAATTAAAAGCTAGATAGCTGTTTATATTGCTTTGTGAAAGCTTTCATTGAGTCCCACGACAAGGCCAATAAAGAGACGTGGTCCAAGAACCAGGAAGGTGATCTTCTCTGTGTCTATAGTTATTTCGTTGTAACTTTTAGCTGCGTTACTACTTTTATGTACCTGCAATACGCACCTGTTTGTCCAAATTTCCCTAGTTTTGTAATTTTTCATTCATTTTTATTCCAATCTTTTTCTCCATTTTCTATAATGATTTCTGAAATATCATGAATCCTTTCAACTGAATTGAGATTTCTAATCAAGTAAGGCTAGCAATACTGTGGTTTTTTTTGGAATTAGTTTCCATTTAAAATCCAAATTAATTCCAATGCAAAACTTTATAGTATTGCTTATGAATGGCACCAATTGAAGCACTTGAAGGCATTTTATGACCACACTAAATTCCAATTTGGATATTCGTTTTTTGGCATTTTTAAAAGACATTAATTCTATTTTTTGGCTACTTTTCACGACGTACTAGCAATCATTGCTACTTGGTTGCATTATTTAGTCTTAAACAAGATAAGACGTCTTTCAAGGAAGGCTGAAATTATTCTATAAAATAATGCTTAGAATTAAGTTCTCTTTTTGTAATTAACAGATTAAAAGTTAGGTGATCTTTAAATTCAATTTTGTTCTTAATTTTCTCTTAGGAAAGAAAATTAGAGGCGCCCTGAAATTTTTTTTTCTTATTTTTCTAGTCTGTTTAAAATTAATTTTTTTTTCACAAGTTTAATACGGTAACGAAGCCATGTAAACTGGCTTAGTTTCACCTCCGAATTTAATTAGTCAGTTAGGCAAGAACCTGCAGTGTATACCAGCATTATTTTTACGCCATTCACCATTTTTTCGTTTCATCGGCGCTAAATGTTTATTCAAACATCATTTTTCGTTTTAAATTCCATCCTTTAATTCCTGAATATTGGCAGGTTTTGTTTTATAAACGATGTTTTTGAGGTATCCCAAAGGAAAAAGTCTAGAGGATTCATGTCGGGTGGGGTGATCGCGGGGGCCATCAGGATGTGCTGCTATACGACCTAGTGACATTATGGAAGCTATGAATGGCGAAAGTATCGAAATCAAATTTACAAAAACCAGAAAGGTTAAAAATAAGATTTATAGTAAACACTGGTACTATGACCAACAATATGAATAATTAACTGGGTGTTGAGGAAATCCGAAGCACTTTGGAAACATGGGGGTCTCTTTCATTATTTCACAAAATTGGTAGAGCACCTTCACCGAAGAGTAGGCTGTCGGAGATTTGTTGAGGCATGGAAGAAGCTGAGTTTTCAAACGAGGTGCCATGTAAAATGAAACATTTCTAGATTCTGGAATATTCTTGGTCTCTTTATAACCTTTGGAATTATTGTTTCGAAAAGTCATGCAAAATCAATCATGAATCGATTGGTAACAGTTTCAAAGTTATCATTAACCTATTTCCCGACTTATTGATACTTTCAGGTCGTTTGTGTATTTTAAAGGTTCTTACCTTGATGATTTGTACTTAAAATGCATAGCTTTCTGGCTTTTCCAAAAGGTTTTATGCTGATAATGTGTTGTCTGGAAAAGCTCATTATACTAGTAAGACGAATTATGGAATTTATCAATAAACCTAGTCCACCAGTCGATTTTATATGGCGGTAAACTTGATTTAACAAGCGCTCAATTCGTTTTTTTAGAATTATTTGTATCTGTATCTGTAGAGTAGGAAGGGTGAGTGTAGGCTCACAGCACTTAGGCCTATGTGACCCATTGTACATCCTCCCGAGAAGTTGTCCTCCTAGGTCATCGTCCATCCTGTCCTTCCCAGGAAGGAGGACAAATCACTAGGAGACATCTTCTTTATATCGGCAGGTGTAGGCCAAGACTCACCGAACACACGCTCTCTTATTGACGATAACTCCGGACACTCGTTTCATCTTCCTTTTCACACATCCTGCATAGATGTGTATCCACTAGCCCCATAGAATGGAGGCGTTTCCTCAGTTGACAGTGGCCAGTCAAAAATCCTACTGTTAAACGGAGGTTTTTCCTGATCATCGCCAAATATTTCTTCGGCGCTAGTTACCCAGGGTCGCCCAGGGAGATCCTGGCAAGACTGCATTCTTTGATTCCATCCCATCTCTCAAGGGATTGAGCATTGGTGTAACGTTCGGCTAGTTCCGCAGTTGTCGAATTCGTTAGGCCGTAGGTGTCACTGGGTCCTGAAATTTTCAGTCCAGCCGCTTCCCTGGCTAGAGAATCAGCAATGCGATTACCTTTACTCTTGTCGTGCCCTTTAACCCACCTCAGGATAATATTGTTATCTGCCGAGGCGTCAGCTAAATCTTGGTGGCACTCTAGTACTAGCCCCGATATAACACGTGGTCTGTTCAAGGCTAATAGGGCTTGTCTTCTATCAGTGCAGATTGTAATGTTTTTGCCAGCAATTCCTTTTCTGGTTAGTTCTTTTGTGGTAATTGATATATCTGTTAGTTCTGTTTGAACCACACTGGAATTGTTTCCCATTCCCTACTCAATCCTTAGGCTTAGTGCTCTCGAGTAAACTCCACATCCTGAGCCTTCTTTTATTTTTTAGCCATTTGTATTTTGTAGGGTTTATTGAACACAAACCTGGGTTCAATTGAATCATTGGCTGCCTGCAGCAGAGGTAGCGCAGTAAGCGCTTCTTGCCATAGTCTTATCCTTAATTGACCTACTCCTACTTCGGGGTTCACACCAGCCGTGCGCTATCGTACCATGGCCATTAACGCAACCTCCTTGACGTACATGTCCAGAGTGGTCAGACCAGTAATTAGTTCCATTGCCACGGTTGGTGTTGTTCTCATGGCTCCTGTGATGTTTAAACAAGCCATTCGCTGTATTTGATATAATTTTTGGATGGCCGTTGCTTGTAGAACCTTCGGTCCCCATGCAATTGCTCCATACGTTAACATGGTTCTTATTATTGCAGAGTAGATCCAGGTGACCACACGGGGTATCAGACCCCATGTGCGCCCCACTGTCCTCCGACACTGCTTATAAGCCACATATGCTCTTTTTGCTCTGCTGTGTAGGTGAGAGTTCCATGTTAGTTTCCTGTCGAGGGTAATACCAGAAGGTATTTCACCTCTTATATTATTTTCGTCCATTATTGTGGAATTTGATATTTTGATATTCTGCCTTATTAAAGTATTATTACAGTTTTCTGTAATATCGTCGCTATTGTTACGACTTTCACACTTCCGTTACTGGAAAACATATTGTATTGATTGTGATTTTGGTGTCTTCTGCAGTCCGGAATTGAGCTCTTAGAGCTCTCGGACTGAGAACATATTCCTTGTACCGATCTACAAGTTATGTTGTCCTTTCGAATTGCACACCAGAATGGTTTGTCCTTAACCAGTACCCAGACAGTATTGGACTCCCCACGGAGATGCCTACCAACCAAACCCACCTCAAACTCGCAGTTACTACCGCCTTGGAATCACCACCCTAGCATACTTCAAGACGGGCGACGGTCCCTCACACACTCTCCTTCATCTTCTTCCTTATACCTCTTTCCCTTATCATGCTCTCTACTACGCCACTTCTCTCTCCATCCATTCCTCCTCGCCCCTCAACATAATCTCCACCATATTTTTCCAATACACCGCCTCTCCCAGTTTATTCTCTAACTTCTTCAAAACTTCCTCATTCTTCCAACATGTAAACACATGTCCCACATCATCCTCCACTTCACATCTCTCACACACACCAGTTACTCTTTTCCCAATCCTGTGTAGGTAACCCACTCTCGACCCATGCCCTGTGAGCACCTGCGTCAAGAAGTAGTACACCTTCCCAAATTTCCGGTCCACCCAATTTCCTTTTCCCTTTAGACACCCTATAAGATCTTCCTCCAGTCCTGTCATACTCCTCTCATATTCTTCTAGGCAGACATTTGGACTTATATACACACTGTACACCACCATGTCTCCAATTCGCACTACCACCCAACCGTTACCCTTCCTTACTTCATCCGCCCCCATTCCATCTCCCACCACTCTTATTCCTGCCTCTCCTGTATCATACATTATCCAACCTTTCTTTCCCATATATATCCCACCAGAATGGTTGGTGTTGAATATCTTGTAGATATACCAGCTCCGTTTGACTTTGAAGTGTAATCCAATAGCCGTCGAAGCCTATAGCCTGGGAAGTAGTTGTTGAATGTTAGTTGATCCAAACATATTTTCCAAAATCGTAAGAATAATGATTACTCTGCGATTATTCCACATTAATTGAATCCTTGGAAATATTGATTCAAAAATGTATGCTTATATGTTAAATATAATCCTTAATCCATTGGTACTCATTACAATTTTGTAACTATCCACTTTCTCGAGATTAAAAACGTATAAATTCCATCCAAACTGTAACATGAAGCTGGATTTCAGTATAAAGAGTTTTTAAATTACATTTGTAAATAAAAAAACTGATTTTTACGTTAAAAATGAACTTCTACCCTTTGAATTAGTGTGAAAAATCTCCCTTCGAATGAACATTTTATTACGAAGCAGGAAATGCGGCTTTTATGATTAATAACATTTTGAGATAACAGACAAAAGTATGGTCTTATCCTCGATAAATTACATGTTTCCTACATTCAAACTTCTTCTTCAGGTTTGCTTTTACCGTAAATTTATCCGGGATTTCTGAAAACATTCCAGAATTTAGACACGAACAAGATTCAAGTACCCGTATCTCCTTATTTCCACATCCAAAGCATTCCCCGATGTAAAGTTTGTTTAGTATAGAAGGTCATTTTGGATAACGAGTTTTTCCTTTTTTATCGTAGAATTCGTCTATTTTTATTTGCTGGATAAAGAATTTCTCCAACCACCAGTTACAGTGTTCTTCTATTAGGGATTATTTTGACGTTTCAAGAAGCCAATAACCCAGACACACATAGATTTATTTAAATTCAGCACAATTGTTTCTATTCATGAATGTGCATGTGTGGCAGAACATTCGCTATTTCGCCTCCCACCCTCGGTGATCTAATCTCTCCGTCAATTACCATTTTGGTTGTTTGTATGTATAGTTTCTGTGTAAAATATAATGTTTGGTATTCCTAGGTTTGTGATCAACAAGTTTGGTGATATTGTCCATAATAATTACTTTTTGGTGTGCGTCATCGATTGTTAATGTCTTTCTAACACATTAAGTTGGAAGAAATTGGAAAAAAGCAGCTCTGTGATTAATCCTATTCAAAATATCACAATAATCAACCGTTTAAATGTATAACAAACGTTAACCCAAATCTTTGACCTGAAAAATGTGATTAGTTGATGTTTAGATTACGCGCAAACGCGACCTATCAATCGGGAGGAGTTACTAACATTCAAAATAGGATACAAACGTACCTTTTATAGCGGCAATTTATCTTACATCTTTTTCTAATGTCCCACTGAGAGTTCTCGTCGGGTCTGTATTTTGTTGTTTACGGTCAATCCTATCTTAATATTATTTAAATAATACAAAAATATGCCTAGATACACGGAAAAACATTAGCAATTTAAAAGTTGTCAATTATTTTGAGTTAGAAAAAGAGGCTTAATGGCCTTTTCGAATTTGGCTGAATACGATCCTGATGGTTTAATTTATCAAATTTAAGGCTAGCTATATGTCAAAATAGCAAATGAGATAAACGTCATACCGAATACCTGGATATACGTCACAAACGATGACGCACACCAAGAAGCCTATTGAATGTACTATACGTAAGTGTGAATAAAATAAAACTGTCATCATATCCCCTTTTATTACCATGGCATTCAATATATTGGCGGATTCGGCATTCTCTGCTGAATACATCGATGTTTATAACATCAATCCTTAATTTATAACAAAAATTGAAATATGCTCAGAATAATGTGAATACATTATTGAAATATTGTTTGTTAAGTAAAGTCGATCCCGCTATATCGAAAAAAAAATATTTTTTATTGAAATAATAACCTGTGAAGTTTAAAAAATGAATATTAATCTTATTGTTATATTTATTCAAATAATATGAAAATATGAATAGATACACGGAAAAAGATCAGCAATTCAATAGTTCTCAAGTATTTTGAGTTAGAAAAAGAAGCCGGTAATTATTTCATGGCCTTTTCGAATTTGGCTGAATACGATCCTGATGATTTTATTTATCAAATTTAAGGCTGGCTATATGTCAAAATAGCAAATGAGATAAACGTCATACCGAATACCCGGATATACGTCACAAACGATGACGCACACCAAGAAGGCTATTGAATGTACTATACGTAAGTGTGAATAAAATAAAACTTCCATCCTATCCCGTTTATTACCATGGCATTCAATATATTGGCGGATTCGGCATTCTCTGCTGAATACATCGATGTTTATAACATAAATCCTTAATTTATAACAAAAATTGAACTATGCTCAGAATAATGTGAATACATTATTGAAATATTGTTAAGTTTGTTAAGTAAAGTCAATTCCGCTATACCGGAAAAAAATTTTTTATTGAAATAATAACCTTTGAAATTTAAAGTAATAAATAAGTGTCTTATTTGCTCCTATGATCCTCACCACTACGACCTTTGCAAATCTATTGTGTGTGCCCTCTTGGTAATCTAGAGTTTTATAATCAGACTTCGAATTGCAAACATCAGGTCCTTCACATACTGGGAGGATTGTGGTTTTTTCTCCTCTATTATTGAGAACCTGAGCCTAGTCAGGCCTTCGCAGTAGCAGAGTATGTATACTGAGGTTTCCTCATCTTCTTGGCAAAATCTGCATATGGTTGTGTCTGTCAGGCCGATGTTATTCATGTGTTTGTTAAATCTAAAATGCCCTGTATGTTTTCCTATTTGGGTTCAGTAGATAGTACGTGAATTTTGGCCAGAATTCCTTGATGAAAATGGAGCCTCCCAAGTAACAATTTATGCTGATTATTTATTGAAAAAGCGTTTGAGCGGTTTATTGTTCGGTCTAAAGCTGAATATCGGTATTAAACTTATGTTGAATAAACCCTTGTTAAGTTCTTATTCACCCAAAAGTGGAGATTTTAAACATCTATTACTGGACATTATGGCTGCCAGTTATGACTGAAGAATAGCTTCTTCAGATTCAGTCGTTGTAGTTCTGCCTTTATGCAGATTGTGTAGATGTGTAGTGTAGTGTAGCTGATTTAAATTGCTGACAAATCATCTATGCAGCTCTTGTTCAGTTCACCTTCAAGGCAAAAACAAATTGATATGCAATATGCATTATACATTTTTTTAATTTCTGAATTTTATATTATTTATTCATCTCAACTACCTCAGTTGAATTTACAAATATTTTTACTTACCTTTTTTTTCTTCCTTCCTTCGGTGGGGATTGAACCTGGGATCCGTGGATTACATTTAACAATCGATTCATCTTTAGCCTCTGTGCCAAACGAACACATGCTAAATGTTTGCGAATAATGGTATTTGTAAATCTATATGGTTCAATAGTGGCTGAACACCCGCCTATAACCTGTGTAAGATTGAACAAATGTATTTTAAAACTCACGAGGAAGGTGGAATTGAAGTAGAAAATCGAAGGGCATGAGGGACAGAAGGGACAGAAATATCTTTGATTTTGTGTTCATTAAAAAAAACTTACTAATTGGAGAACAGCTTTCAATTTAACATTTGAGAAATTTAATAGACGTGATGAAGAGCCCCCATTAAAAAATGTCCAAGTTATGCCAAGTTCCACTGCTGCATAAACATATTTATATCATGTATTAGAAGTAGGTACCGAACGTTCCATTAAACTTGATTGAATTTGATGATTAACGGCCACCAGCAGCATTATTAGAGCAACTGATGTCTTCATAAATTCACCAGAACCTGATGAACTGCCACAAGCAGCACCAAGCAACATTATAAATGATGTAATGAATGCAAGCTTTATAAATTTGCCAGTCAAGTGACATAATCAAAAACATAACCTAAAAATCGCTGAATGATAATACACGACTGCATGCATAAATTCTCATTCCAGCGAATATATATTTAAGTATCTATTTTTTGTTCTGAACAATATTTTCAAAATGGGCTGAACTGGAACTTCTTCAGTCTGTGTTGATAAAAGCTGAACAGTGGCTCTCAACTTTACTGAAGAAGGGTTTATTCAGTGCATACTAAGCTGACTATGAATAGCTGAGCTACAGCTGTTCAGATTTCTGTAAGAGCGCTTAACCAGCTCATGTTCGGCCATTTTTAAATATCTGAACAATGAAATATTCAATGAGCAGAAAAACGCCTTTTCAGCCTGTATATAATAATAAATAGCTGAACAACACTGGATTAAGTAAGCTGAAGAAATGCTTATTCAACCCAAGTTCAGCTACATATAAGCATATTCCTGAACAATATCTACTGAAGAGGCACTTATTCAGTATGTAGTTCAGCTTTATGGATGCTGCTATATTGTCTGATTCGGCGCTTATTCAGCTCATTATTCAAATTAGTAGCTTAATCAGTCTTTAACACCATCAATCAACTACTAATCAGCTTATTGTCCGAACAAGCCCAATAAATCAGCGTTCATTGTTACTTGGGATACTTCAGAAATGTCAGTCTGTCAACATAATATATCAAATGTCAAAATTAACTGTCATGTTAAGTTAACTTAACGCCCAAGTTTCAGAGTGCTTTGTATCTAAACTGAAAGTTGAAGTTAATGAATAAGTCAAAAAATTTAATTAAGCTGATCAAATGTCCGTGCAATAATTTTTCACAATTCTCCTTCAGTTTTGAAGAGAGTGCAGAGAAGTAAGATAATTCTTTCGTGCACTCTTTTTTTGCTTCGCAATTTAATCAAGTGAAAATATAACAACAAAAAATAAACAAATTAGCTTGTGTAAATTATTGTTGATAGGTATTCAAGAAACTAATGTAGGCAACTCGGATATAAAGACACTTTCTTGCACACATTCGATTTTGTATAACTCGCATACGGCGCTCATGCGTCCATAGAATTGTCTCTTTATATTCTTGCTGCAGCTGCATATATTCCTATTTTAGGGATTTCTTTCTTATATACGCATATTTAAACCCCAATGTTATACCCCATATCAAATTGAAATAATTAAAACAAAACTAACCCTTGAATGAAGCAATTGCAGGATTTGATTTTTCTTGCAAGAAATTGAACAGTTCTTGTTCCCATTCTTTTTTAATTTTATTGATTCATTCCCAGTTTGCCTCCTGTCTGTTTTCGCTTTTAGACTAGTTTTTATGTCTTGAATCTCCTTCTACACTGCTCTTCCATATATTTCACTCCTACCTCAGCTTTCAGCTCTCCGTTCATATGTTCAATATCTTTTAAGTCTTTTATTTTTGCTTCCGGTATGTTAGATTTCTCCAACAAAACAGGATATTGCTTCATTATATTCAAAAATACGGTGGAATCCTCCTCAGAACAGCTCCCCATCGTTTGAACAAATTATCAAGCAAAAACTGACATAAAAATTTAAAAGAGACGAGGATATGCCAATTCGGAGATACAACAAAAGACAAGCTGAAGCCCGCAATTTAGAGTGCGCATTCAAAAACTTCATTAGACCGTGAGTAGCATCTCCGTTTTTCGCTCTCACTAACAGGCGTGGTTATTCACTTCAATATGGAGACGCTACTTCTGGGAGCCAACTCAATTTTATGCATATCACCCACAAGAGAATGCCTAGCCAAGTTGGTATCTGTTTTCGGAAATTAAACGCTCAATCAGTCGATACTCACTCGTTGGTATAGAGGATCTAGATTAATATTAGCAACGATCCAAGAATAGTTCCACCAACAAAGGCAGTCGCCCGGGAAAACGTAAAATGATCCAAGAGATCGTATTGTCAGTGGTGATGAATCCTGGACTTTCTTTATCATCCGGCTGCCCAAGTAACACATTTCATTTACCAAGCAAATAATGCTAGATCGAAGCATATAATTCAGAAAAAATTATAAAGTTCAGCATATTCTAAGCATTATTGTATAGAATAATTTCAGCCTTCCTTAAAAGATGTCTTATCTTGTTTAAGACTAAATATTGCAACCAAGTAGCAATGATTGCTAGTGAAAGTCATAAAAAGTAGCCAAAAAATAGTGTAAGTGAGGTTGTGATATTGAATACGGATCCTTGCGGTTCCATTAGCCTAACCAACCTTACCAAAAAATAGAGATAATGACTTTAAAAAATGCCATTAAAATGAATGGCCAAATTGGAATTTAGGGTGGTCATAAAATGCCTTTTTTGCGCGATCGATCTTTTTTGTTTATTTACAGCATCGGTTGTCAGGTCGGTAGGTTGTGTTTACTGGTTTCTAAGTTTAACACGTCGGTAAGTGATTTACTTACCGTTCAGGCGTCGGTAAGTGATTTACTTACCGTTCAGACGTCGGTAAGTAAATTATTTCAATACGATCCCGCAAAAAATGGTATAAGCATTTCGAACGTTAAGGGTAATACCGGTTTCCAGCAAAATTGGAGGCTTTGCTACGCTCAGCCTCCAAACATTGCTGTCGACCGGTAAACAACCCTTACCGTTCTTGATACTTAATATACTATAAGTGCTCCAATTAGTGCCGTTTTGTATGGAATTAATTTGAACTTCAAATGGAAATTAATTCTAAACAAAAACCCACAGTATTGCTAACCATAATGTGATTCTGAATCTCAATTCAGTTGAAAGGTTTCATGATTTTCCAGAAATCATTATAGAACATGGAGAAAAAGATTGGAATAAAAATTGATGGAAAATTACAAAACTACGGAAATTTGGATGAATAGGTGCGTATAGTTTGTTCAACCATCCTTTGCCGTTATGTCATAATCGGTGACGTATTCTGCTGTATTACGTATGTCTTATATTTGTTGAATGTTATTTTACACTTAACCTCAAAATTATAATCAATGGCATATGTTTTCAAAAATATGACAACTGAATTGTCAAAAGTAACAGATAAAATTGATGTCGACCTTAGATAAGAAATACGTTAATGACGTCATAATTCCGTCTCATCCATTTCATGAATGAGAGAGCAAGCAGCTGGACAATGTATGACGTAACGGCAAAGGATGGCTGAACAAACTATACTACAGGCGTGTACATGAAAGTAGTAAAGCAGCTAAAAGTTACAACGAAATAACTATAGACACAGAAGATCACCTTCCTGGTTCTTGGACCACGTCTCTCTATTGGCCTTGTTGTGGTACTCTTTCTTAATAGGCCAATACCACTACGTCCTTGCGGAAAATTTGTTGTTGCTGTTGTTCCCATCCCATGCCTCAGGAGCAACACACAAAATTTTCTTACAACAAAGACATGGCCGAACCGTTTGCTCACGATAATGAACAATGTTGCCATAGTTTTTATATTTATATATTGATATGTATATGATACTATTTTTATATATAGAATATGCAAATAATCTGGTTCAGAACTTCATTTGTTTTCAAACTGGGATACAAATTTCAGAAAATCTGGGAAAGATAAATCAATTTAATCCATCACATATAATATTATCAATCAATCCAACTAAAAATACTATAAAAAACTTCAATTTCAATTGGATGTATACAATTCATTGATGGGTATCAAAATTGAATATGACAACACCGTAATTCATAATGAAATAATTTAATTTATAAAGTATATTTTGCTCACAGTTATCACTGGCCCCTCTATTTTCAGGAAGTATTTCATTCACATTTTACAGAAAAGTAAGGTTTGCAGAGATCTCTAATGGTTCACAATGATATTTTTCCAGTTTTGAAAAACAATAATAATTGTCAAAATATATATTGAAGAAAAGATCTGCCATCACAGTTAACGATGTTTGTGTTTGTGAACACTTACATAACTGTTCGCATACATTTCCAATATCAATCTAATATTTATCCAAAACAAAACTTCATAACATTCTCACGAGAAATGTTTAACTGCGCATGATCATTCAAAGCGTTGAAAGCCATATCTGGACCAATCGACTGCTTCTTTATATCACTCTGACAGCCAATGTTGGTAATCAAATCTAATAAAATGATCTTTTTGTCTTCAAAGAGAGTCATATGTAGCAGTAATTTTTCTGAAATATCAAAAAAACTGTTACTGTTGATTGGTAGACATGGATTTTTAAAATACAAATATCCCAAGTGGATTGAAAAATACCTTTAGCATCACCAATGCTAGAAATATTTGAAATCGTATTTATGTCTGAATATTTTATGGTAATTCGGGAACTGGCTAGTTATGGAACACCAACTCGAATGGCCACCTTCATGCATAGAATAAGTTAGACAAGGAACTGTCCTCCAGGCTTTTGGAGCTGGTAAGACACATTTGGAGACAGTTACCAGCCTGAAGAAGCATCTGCACAAAATGGACAAAGTTAGTGAACCGGTGTGAAAGAAATGTGAACTTCACGATAAAACACTTACTCAAATAATCTGCTTCTGTGAGAGCTTACGAGGAAACACGAAAACACTTTGGAGAGGAAATAATACAAACATTACAACTACTAAAAAACCCTCCAGTTAAACTGGAATACACAAAGTAGATAACATGGGTAATGGTAGAAAGATTCAGTTTAAGTGCCTGGGCTGTTGAGCACAACCCAAACGTATAAATGAATGAGGTATATTGATGGCAATTGGGAAAGGAATAATAAATTTAAAGTGCACTGACTATTAAATAAAATTATTGTTACAGTGTAAAGTGTTATGTGAAGTGGAAGAATGAAATTTTGCTTTCAATCATTATTTGTCTCCGTTTAATTGATAATAAAAAGGTAGAACGTGTCGCGGGACACACAGTAGGAACTTTAGTTCCACTTAAGCAAAAATTTTTTGGATCAATAAATAAATACACATATTAATATAAGAATTTATTTTACTCTGGATGAAACTCCATTTAACAAAATATACAGTAGTATTAATTGAATAAAATGAGTATTTAAGGGGACCTCAGATTTTATAAAATTATGTATTACATCTGATGTTATAGATAAACAATTTGCATATTCCTCGGTGGTCGAGTAGTAAGCAAACCAGACTATCGCGCGGTAGACCCGGGTTCGATTTCCCGTGAAGAAGTTTTTTTTAATTGTTAATTTTATTTTGAAATAATTATTCTGCTTGATATTAATAACGACAACAGGTAGACGTTTGAAATATTTAGCAGAATATTCATTATTATAGATAATGGTACGGTACCCTTCATGAGGAAGTCCGACTGGCAACATCTACTTATAACAGCATCGTATATTTAAAAAGTGAAACCGTAGCATTATACAAATTGGACATTCAAGAACTGTACGTTTACCACAAAAAAATTAGTGTAAACATAAAATTGAATTGTTAAATTTTTAATTTGAAGTTATATTTTATTACAGTTTATAGAAATTTTTATTTTCCAGATTTTGTCTTAAGTGGGTCGTAGAAAAAATATGCTGTTCGACTTGTATGGATTGTCCATATCGCACTTGAACGATTGAGAACTTCGCCTACGGCGTCGTGCTCAAACTTCGTCTTCGTGCGATATGGCCATCATATCCACACTAGTTGCCCAAACTACTATTTCTATCAAAATATGCCCTTTTACATTTAAAACAAGCTGCCAAATGTCAAATTAACTCATCCATCCATTTTAAAGTTGTCGAATTAAAACATTCAAGTTTCCAAAATTTCAACACTCTGTATTTCGAAAAGTGAATGTGCTAGACCCCTCAATCCTCATATCATTTTGTCCAATTTCACGAGAGGAATCTACATGCAAACTTTGTAATTATCCTTAACGTTCGAGATGCTTATACCATTTTTTGCGCGATCGTATTGAAATAAATTCCGAATAAAATGATTTAAATTTCTTCGAAATGAACGAAATGTCAAAAGTGACATTTATACTTCTCGATCAGTTTAAAACATATTTTGCATTTTGGTGAAATTGTTTTTATGCTATTTATTACTTTTCGACGTCTGAACGGTAAGTAAATCACTTACCGACGTGTTAAACTCAGAAACCAGTAAACACAACCCACCGTCCTGACAACCGATGCTGTAAATAAACAAAAAAGATCAATCGCGCCAAAAAAATTATGGAAATAATATTAAAAATTTATCCGAACAAATTCAAGTAGATCACCAGCACTGCGAATACCAGCTTTACATAGAATTTTTATGTAGCATCGGTGGTTCAGTGGTAGAATGCTCGCCTTCCACGCGGGCGGCCCGGGTTCGATTCCCGGCCGAAGCATATAAATTGCTGTATTGTAAACGAGAGAGACTCAGGAGAGAGCACACGCAAGCAAGTAAGGCACATAACTAAGTAACGTAAAATAACGTAACGTAACGGTCAGATCTTTCGCGTCGCGACCCCTGGTCGCTCAAACCTAACCTGACGTGGAAAACTAAAGTTCCAAAAATAGCAGAGTTTAAATAAACAATAATAATACAAATATTCTCAAGAAAATATACTTAATATTTAAACGTACCTACCGGGTGTTTGATTGAAAGGAGTAGCCTACTGTATATCAGAAATTGATTGTACAGCTTAGGGGAAAAATCTGTATGACAAACTCGCCTTCGAGAAAATGTTGGAAATTATTTTTAAACTTTCTACTCCACTGCTAGAGTTTGTAGTTCACATTAGGTTCGTTCCAACCTCGCAAAGAACCATTCTAGAATGGCACTGCGCAAGTGCATATAGTTAATGACGTTCCAAGCTATTCGTGACCGTGATATTACGGTTCCATTTGCGTTCCAACCGTTTTGTGATTGTTCTAGAGCCGCAACGGAACGGTAATTTCGATACTCGATCGAAAGAAGGAACTGTGAGGACCTAACCTCACTTAAAAATTAATATGAGCTTAAATTAAATATTTGTGACTCAGGAAACACCTATGGATGACGAAGGAGATAGCAATTTTTTATTTGAAGAAACCAGTGATGATGAGGGAGTTTTTCTTACACCAACCAAAAATTAAAAATGAGAATATCTTTCGATTTTTTAATTCGAATGTACCCCCTTTTTATTAATTTATAGGATACAAGCATAAATTTTCCTATTGGTGGGGATTGACGCTTTAACAGGTCTCCTAACACCTTGAATGCCTATTTTTTCAAAAAAATATAAACTTTACTTTAAAAACGACTTTAGAAATCATAAAATTTGAGAGTCCGCCAAAACACGCTTTACGTCATAAAGACGACTGCCCCATTGTGTGACGTCATTTGTGACCTAATTTGTTTCTGAAAGCTTTAAAGCCGAAAAAAAACTTTGTATTCCAATTATTGCATTGTTCCAGTGTGTGAATCAACGTTTATTAAAACTCCAGACAAAATATTTGTTACTTTTCTGGTGACGCAAGCAAAAATACACTTAAGAGAAGGGCATTACTTTTGTTCGTGAAGACCATTTTATTGTAAGTAGCTACTTCTATGATGGTGATTTTTATTCTTAAATAGTTTGAGGTTATG
>CAJUYI010004491.1:0-18388 GCA_910591695.1 Galerucella pusilla
ATAAATGAAAGGTTCGAGTTTCCGTTCACCCTGTATGTAAGAAAGAATATAATTGAAATTTAATGGGATACGAAGATATTGCATCATATAACAAAACTCTGTTTGGCAAAATGCATTTTTTTCCCTCAACGTACCACAAGCTACAGAGCGTTGATTTACCTGCGATTTTCACATAAACGTGTCCATATCTTTTGAAGGACTCTGTGTAACGCGGTGAAACCTCATATCAAAAGCTTCAAAAAAATGTAACCAATCCGAATTCGGCATTACAGGGGTTCCCATTTAAAAAATCATAGGTTTGGTTTGTAACGGAGTTATGCAGCACTCTGTATAGTTCGATATAATTTCAAAATATGGACCTTCAACACATCTATTCTTGTTTGGAACATTTTTTGATATCTCTTAAAATAACCCATATAGCGAAGTTTGTCGTAAGGTTGGTACACCCTGTATGTGATTTCCACAAAACTGAAATCGTTGTATGGGTAATGTAAAGCAGATACTTTATTTAAATAGTCAAATGAATGTGAAAGAGTGTTTTTCAAACAACAAAAAAGTTACTCACATCCAAGAATGTACTGACTTGCTACAACCCCACACTCCCTATTATTATAGCATATGATTCAAGTGGATATGGTGTTGGTGCTGTTATGAGTCATAAGAGAGAGAGAGAGAGAGAAAGAGAGTAGAAAAACCCATAATGTTCTAGGTTAGGTACCCGTGGGCAATACCACAGACATCCCATGTCCGTTAGGTTCATTGAAAATTTGAAATAAAGCCAAGTTATTTGCTAAAAAAATGTATTTATTTATTTAATAATAATGTACGGTGGAACTTTTATCGATTGGGACACTGTTTAGCAGCAAGCGGAGAACAATTTGAGCATTTAATTACCTAAATAAATGAATTTTTGAGACAAATAACTCAATTTTAAATTTAATGTTTTTTAGACAAAAATTGTGAAGAAAAAGCAAAAGGGAAAAAATTTCACCACCACGGTTAATCGAACCGCCATACTTCAGCATTAACTTCTAAATATCCCCAGTTCCTACCCTGCTGTTTATCTCCTAAGTATTCGAAAGTGGTATGAAAATGGAGTGCATTTGAACTTATTTTCCAACGACCTTTCCAAATCTGTTATTCTTTTTTATGAACGCTATTTGGTAAAAAAAGTTAGCTCGCGCTTAACAGTTTTGTACAATAATCCCTCTGTCGCATCTTATAAATAACACAGTGTAAATAGAAAAACCACTCTTTATCACTTGAATTATTTATTAGTATACATTAAAAATATTTCATCAACATCATGGAAAAGGGTGAAATTATAAAAATCATAAGCCATTCTATATACGAGTATTTGGTTGAAATTAGAGATTGTATTAAATTTGTGTATGCAAATGATATTAAGTTAAGATTCACCAACATGTACAGTATATACTGCAGAACTATCCATTGAAATAAAGTATCAATAAAGATCCATAACTTCCATAAACACAAAGTGAGTGTATCTGCCCCACACATAATAAAAACAAGGCACCTTTCCCAGCATCTGAAAGTATTATATCCACCACTTCTGATGGCAAGATACTTGATGAACAGAATCAAGGACTAGAGTTTGTTCAACCATCCTTTGCCGTTACGTCATACATTGTCCAGCTTGCTCTCTCATCCATGAAATGGATGAGACGGAATTATGGCGTCATTAACGTATTTCTTATCTAAGGTCGACATAAATTTTATCTGTTACTTTTGACAGTTCACTTGTCATATTTTGAAAACAATTCTTAACATATATGTCATTGATTATAATTTTGAGGTTAAGTGTAAAATAAGATTCAACTAATATAAGACATACGTAAAACAGCTGAATACGTCACCGATTATGACGTAACGGTAAAGGGTGGTTAAACAAACTCTAGAACTAGTGATGAATTCACAAATCCTGTTCTTTTAGTTTCAAACACCACTCGTTCTTGACGGAACATCAAGCCACCTAAAAGTCTGGATCTTCAAAGAAACAAGATGGTACCACTGATGGACGTAACGACTGGGGTTCGAAGGCTATAGAATAATCGTATGTCAAGGCTTATGTTTGTTTCATGAAATAATGATTAGTTATCCATAATAATAGTTATTTATGTACCAAGGCAGTAAAGGGATTCTTTATCGGACGAGTCTGAAATTATGAGACGAGCGAAGCGAGGCTAATAACAGGCGAGTCCGATAAAGACACTTTACTGACGTGGTGCATACAAAATTTTATCGCCAACTGCTCAGAATTCAGAATATAAAAAACTGAGGTATATTCCATAGCATTTTATTATGACAAAGTAAACAGCACATATAGAACAAATCTAGTTTTTTTTTTAATTCTGTTATTTAACGTCGGTGTATTTCTGCGTCTGAGGCTAATCACCGACGCCGGGAGCACTATACCCCTAACCGGAAATTTTGACGAACCCACTAGTGTTCCAACCAGTGGTAGCGTTCTTTAACGAGCCCAACATCCATGGACTCGGGACCTCGGTTTTACGTCTCCTCCGAAAGACGGCATATCTACATTATACCTCGTACTCATTGGTATAATGCCTGCGAGCTGTGATATGCTACTCACCCTAGTAGTCTAAAGTGTTTCGCTGCAGGCTGTACTGGCCCTATACGATGGTCATGGTAACCCATCCAAGTACTAAGCATGTCCGACCTTGCTTGACTGTAATTATCGCATCAAACGCGTTCCACTACAGTGCTGGGTTGTCGCCCTGTAAATCTAGTTATTATTTGTTATATTGAAATTGAAGGTACACCCTGAAGCATTATAAAAGTTAATTTCTGAAGTCAAAGGAGTTCCAACAATAATTTGTTATAAATATATCGCAAGAAAACTATTATCGAGCTGTAATAGGGAGAAGCGTGACACTGACAGATGATGATTTTCGAGTAATGTCAAAGTCAATAGCTATTTACCCAACAAGTGCGGAAAATAAATTTTTCCGCACGAGTCTGCCATTCACGCGTAGCGGAGTTCGGTGAAGCAGCCGAGTGCGGAAAAACATTTTCCGCAAGTGTTAGGTACAATAGTTTTTCTACGAGCGTGAGGAAACTAATCAAAAGTTGAGATATTTTTATCTGATTATAAGTGCTTATAGTTTATTTAGAAACATATTTTATTAGATTATTGATAAAGTGAACATAAAGTAAAATATCAACAATAATAGTTACATGTCAAAATCTAATACCTAATTATTTATATTATAATTTATTGCAAAAGTACAATTATTTGCACTACTTAAATTTATAGCAGATGCTAGTTGCTTGTTAAATGGCTGTAATTTTCGATCTGCTGCTCTTTGCAACGACCATAACATACCGGCTTATTAATTTGATATACTGATCTGTAAAATTATTTCCATACCGTGCGGGAAAATTAATTTTCCACACTAAAATGTGTGTATAAAATTCAATTTTCCGCTCGCTCGTAGATAAAATACTTTACCAGTCGCATATGTCACTTCACCAGACGCATATGTCACCTCACCAGACGCATATGTCACTTCAGCAGACGCATATGTAAACTGTTTGTTTACTTCCGGAAATCAATCTGATAATTGACGGTTTTACTGACGGTTGGCGATAAAAGTACATTATTTGTCACGATACATAACAGGTACGAACTCTTGGAACACATTATATTCGCATAGTAGGTATTCGTCTTATTCAACACGCAATTCAAACTTCTTCATAGCTATAGTTTGGCAAGTTTATCTAAAGCTACGGGGCGTCGGTAAGAGGCGAGGAAAAACATGGCGTATATCTGTCAAACGTACAAATGGCGTACAGTACCTATTTTACCAAGTAAAACTGAAATTACAAAGGTAACTGACAATACGAACACCACTGGATAAATCAATATCAGTCAATTGACGAAGTGAGAGGGAAGAACATACGCACGCGCTTGCCAATAATAATCGGAGGGTGTGGTCATTATGGTTTTCGTACAACGTAGCCAGAGCTTTAAGAATCCCATAACAAAGTGTTCTCTTTTAATATTCATAAATTGGAAAATAATGTTAATAGAATAAATCCAAGGAAACAAGCACATTATAAAATTAACGTTCAATCATACTTTTAATATTGTTAATAATAAAAAGACCCATTTATAATTATTATCACTACATAATCAGTTCTTCTATTTTTTTATAGTTAAACGTGGCAATGTCGTATGTTTTCGACTGCATTCCTTTCACGGTTTCAGATAAACTTGCCAAAGTATAGTTGTCCTGATTAATCCTAGAAAATAAATGTAATGATAATGAAGCACCATCTCGAGTTCGTGATTATGCACAATGGATTTTCCAAGACTTTGTATACGGCATTGTCTTGATAATTTATTTTGCTTACAAATTTCTTGGAGCTAAGCACATAATCCGGATTACATCATCTCGGTGAATCCTTATGTTATTTTATTTCAATCTCAAAATTACAAAGGTTTGACATAGACATTTAGTTTAACACTTGACATACCTGTTATGGACTGGAGGCATAATTGGAACTAATATATAAGGAGGCAATAAAATCGGAACCTGGGATATTTGAGAGCAGCGACGAAAGACATGGAAACAACGAAAAACAGGACAACGGTTGTATGTGAAAGCAATTTTTTACCGGGAATCACGGAAAAGGAAAACAAACAACAAAGTTCATGATTCCAGCTCGAGAGAGTATTGGAAATAATGCGTGATGTTTTTGTTATAGCGATTCGTGGATCGTTATGGGTGGCGACCGGCCGTATCTCAGAAACCGTGTGTCCTAGAATTTGAGTAAAAAATGGGAAATCGGCCCTAAAAAAATTTGTAATGTAATTTGAAAAAAGTTGTTACCTGCTTAATGATGCATTACATATCTATATTGGCGAGGATTGACATAAAAACACTTTTCCTGCAATTGCACGCGAGGTCAGTATTTCGCGTTCTCAGCACAGGCCGCGAAATTTAATTTCGCGACCGTTCCATGGCAACGGCTACGAACCCAAACGTCACTTCCTAATTTGACATTTTTTCCAAAATACTACAAAGACAAGGATTTTTTCATTGAATACCAGTACAAGAACTGTCAAAATATTTTGTATATATTGAAAGATTGAAACATATCATTTCCATAGCACACGGTGAGAAATTGAATAAATTGAACTGTTGTTAATTTTAGAGCAATAATATATTAATTAGTTACAATTAACCATTTTAATAATTTCAACGATTGCACGGAAAATAGTGTGTATGCCATGGCCGCGAAACTTTTTAACTACCTCAATGTTATCTTGCCTTGGCCGCAAGCGGCCTTTTGGCGATAACTGTTCTTTGGGTACGTTAAAAAGGGCCTAAGCATACAAATAACTATTATAATGCATAATGGACATGTTGGATTACAGGTGGTGCCAGATTACCGCGGGTCCACTGTATTTGCAAATAATCTTTTATCTATGGACATATGAGAGTCGTTTCATGAATTAAACGAAACTGGTTCCTTGTTTAATTGAAAAAGTTTCACAAACTTTCTGTCGTATAGGATGAATGGATCACTACTGCACCGCAAACTTTTTTTTAGCCGGTTTCCATACATCCTCCCTACGTTTTGTAATTGATTGCATAGGAATCGTTAAGTTGGTAAAATACTGACTATTTGAATTAAAAAAAATAATTAATGGACATAACAGTGTCCCTATTAAACCTCTTTTCATAAGATTATTCAAAATCTGAAATCCACACACACTAGAACTAAACAGACCTGACAATATTATATCCTATCACTAGTTAATCTTGACAACGGTATAGCTGGAACGCTACCGAAACGTCGAAATAAAAAATAAAAAACATTATTGTGGTTTGATTCCCAAAAAATGAGAGAAAAAATATTATATCCATCACCTGATAATACTATAATATGTTAAAAACAAATTCGTTACCAAACAATCGTTTTGTGATGACTTGAATATGTACAGGGTTATTCATTATAAATTACCCACACCCTATCATCGTTATTATTACTTTTAGAAAAAAGTCTTATATGAAAGTTGTTTGGTTACAGCTGAATTCTCTCAATATTCTATCAAAAGTCCAGTAGCGTGCAAATTTAAGTGGATACAAAAAATAATAGTTCTTTTTTAAATAGGACGCCCTGTATATTTTCACATTTTTGGAATGCTCTTTTTCTTCTGATTTCAAAAATATATAATATGTTACCCATTCCAAAAATGTGAAAGTATACAGGGTGTCCCGTTTAAAAAAGAACTATTATTTTTTGTATCTCCTTAAGTTTGCACGCTACTGAACTTTTGGTAGAATATTAAGAAAATTCAGCTGTAACCAGATAACTTTTTTTCTAAAGGTAATAATAATAATGATAGAGGGTGGTAATTTATAATGAATAAACCTGTACAGAAAATTTTCTTTGGTTTGAGTCATTTAGAATATACCTTAAGGGGAATCTATCGGCAGCGATTTGACAAAATATCGAAGTATTTTTGGCAAAGAATTTTGAAGTAATGCATGTATTGAAAATTAAGAAAAAAATATATCATGTAGATTAATGTTGAACTTAGAGTTCTCATTGAATAAAAACTTTGAAATGCTTACCAAATTTTGTTGAAAAAAATATGAAAAATAAACATATTAAGCAATGTTTAAGCCCTTGTAAAGAATTAAATATGGATTGAATGGAAAAACTAATTTATAAGGGGTCTAATTTGAAGCTTTATGAATACTATATAAAAATCTCAGAATCCTCAAATAACTTATGACCGTACAATTCCTTATTGAAATTCGGTTGCTACCACTAAAATATCGGGTAAAAATCCATCTCTCGCTTTTCTATCCTTCTATGACTGACATTGTCTCTCTGCTTCGGTAGTCACGTGCCGTTCCATTGTTGATACAACGCTCGCCGGTCTCGGCGGTCTCCCAGTTCAGTACTGACGAAGCTTATAGAGTAGCACGTGAACCAAAATCCGCTTGGACCGCTTGGCTACCTACATGTTGCGGAGCTTTCATATTTCTAATAAAATTTTTGTTATGTGAACTTAAACGTGAGGACGTAGGGAAACAAAAAAATATACAAAGCATAATTGTGCAAGGTCGAATTTGGAAGATGCCCCTTAATTTTTCATTAATTATGTCTGAATAATAAATTGTGATACAGGTTCTGTTAAATTATATGAGTAAGTTCCCAGACCATAGGGTGTTCAACTAAAAATAGATTCCTGTTAATGATTAGCGAATCGTTAATTCTAAGGGAACAAATTACGTCGCAACGTATTCTATCAAATTTAATGGTGCTGTTGTGTTTTTACCCACAGTCATGCTGTTTCAAAATCCGCCTTTTAGGTTTGGGCGTCACTAAAATAAGTTGAAGCTCTGTATCTGTATATCTGTATCTGTAGAGTAGGGAGGGTGAGTGTAGGCTCACAGCACTTATGCCACATGTGACCCATTGTACATCCTCCCGAGGAGTTGTCCTCCTACGTCATCGTCCATCCTGTCCTTCCCAGGAAGGTGGACAGATCACTAGGAGACATCTCCTTTATATCGGCAGGTGTAGGCCAAGACTCACCGAACACACACTCTCTTATTGACGATAACTTCGGACATTCGCATAAGACATGCCTGACAGTCCACAGCCCCATAGTATGGAGGTGTTTCCTTAGTTGACAGTGGCCAGACAAAAATCCTACTGTTAAACGAAGGTTTTTCCTGGTCATCGCCAAATATTTCTTCGGCTCCAGCTTCCCAGGGTCGCCAGGGTGATCCTGGCAAGACTACATCCTTTGATTCCATCCCATCTCTTGAGGGATTGAGCATGGGTGTAACGTTTGGCTAGTTCCGCAATTGTCGAAGTCGTTAGGCCGTAGGTGTCACTGGGTCCTAGAATTTTTAGTCCAGCGGCTTCCCTGGCTAAAGAATCGGCAATGCGATTTCCTTTACTCCTGTCGTGCCCTTTAACCCACCTCAGGATAATATTGTTATCTGCCGAGGCGTTAGCTAAATCTTGGTGGTACTCTTGTACTAGCCTCGATATAACACGTTGTCTGTTCAAGGCTAAGTTGAAGCTATTCACATATTTTGACACGGTACAAATGATCATAAGCGTAGGTAGAATCCGCTTCACATAAGAAGAAGCTACGTGAAGTTGGCCAGCTGTCTGGCGCAGAAATCAAAATCGGTCTTGTTTATCTATGACGCCTCGTAACGGCCGTTTCGTGCCATTGGCGTTACAAACGATGTTTCATACCGATAACATTAACTTTTGAGTTTGTGTTTGAAGCAAGCAATCATTTAATGTCGAATATTTTTGAATTTTGAATATTTCAATGCGTTGAGCTAATTTATCTAAGTGTGTTGCGTGTTTTACTTCATCTGAAACCATGCCTCCTAAAAAATGTGTTGGTGTTAAAGGAAAAATTATCCACAGTCAAGGCCGACAGATTCTAATTTTGTGTTAATCTACAAAATGTGAAAACGTTACGCTACTGATTTTAAGTCGAATGTCAATTTCACAATATTGCAATCCAGAGACCTGTCAAATAAAATTCAATATGGCGACACAGGGCAAACAAATGTAATTCAATACATTGTAAACCGTGGATTTTAGTATACATAAGTGTTTATTTTGGAGAAAGGTGCTTCTATTTTGCTTTGGTGTCTCTATACTAATAATATACAATAAAAAGTTCAGTTTTATAAAACTTTTGAGCTGGGTATATCAATTTAGGACCAACTTTTGGTTGTGTATAGGTAAGAACATTATTTTTATGTTAGTGGTTTTTAGACTATCAAGAATTATTATTTAATATTCACGGGTACGTACACACTGACTAAAACATGTACAATATTACAATGGAAGTGAAACTTTTATGAAATTGCTGGCATTGAAATTTCACTTGTTTGAATTGGAAGATATCACCTGCAGTATTGAACTTTTATGCTTACGGATTTCAGGAGTGAAATACCTTCTTCAAAATGCCAACAACTTGTATTAATTATTGTAGTCGGTTGTGGGAGCCGTTCAAACCGAGACCAAGTAAGCTTTTTAAAGGTCCCAGCTGTTTTAAAGAACACATTTTTGGTGCACAAGAATGAATTAAGTAAGAAGCGTAAAGTAATGTGGTTAGCAGCAATCAATAGAGATGATTTAACAGAATCAAAAATCAAATATCAGGCTGTATGTAGCAGGCATTTTGTTCAGTTTTGTTAAATAACAATATTCATAAAAACTAAGAAAAGTGATATATTCTAAATAAAAAATACCAATCAAATGAACAATATACTAAACACTAATAAAATATACTTAATTGAAGCAAAATATACTAATAAATTCGACTAAAAAGTCTTGAGCACTCTTTATGACTAAATAATCAATACAAAACTAACCTATCTGTCTAAATTGTTTGCCCTGCACGGCCATATTGAGTCACGTGATCTGGATTGCCTAATTGCGCAGGTTTTGACAACAATCTTATGCATACTTCAACTTCAGGTGGGTTCTTCTTACGTGAAATGGTGTCTAGTTACCCAATTTGCAGAAGAAAGGGAGAATTTTAGGTTAGAGTGACAGTGAGTTCTCTGACAATACTCTATTAATATATTTAACAGCTTTTCGAACCGTTACAAATTGCATAAAAAGGAAGAATTTCACCATTAGCTTTGTGTTATTCATTTCTTACTATATTTATTCTACAAAAACAGTTGGGAATAAATGTTTCCTCTGCAACGCGATATTACTTCCACAATGTCCACATGAGATTATTAAAATGTATGTGATTTTCACTAGTAATACCACTAGAGGTCAAATTATTTCCGGAAATTTTCGAGCCCATGAATATTTTGAAAATTATCCCGAGTAGAAGACAAGGGATAATTTTCTAAAAATATTTATGAGCAAGAAAAAATTTCCGGATTTAATTTGAGCTCGTGTGGTATTCGGTAAGAAAATTCCACACCAATTGTGTTTACTTCCAACAGCATCAATTTTCGTCTTCATCAAGTACTTGCAAAGACAATCCCAGAATCTCTAAATCAAGAACAAGCAGCTTCCAATCAACCTGCCATATACAGGGTGTCCCAAACAAGAGTGACTGATTTTAAACATAAATGCCCAGCTTATTAATTGCTCCAAAGATATGGGGTCTTCACTAGTTTCACTAGTTTATCAAAGAGATTTTCTCAGGCTTGGCTGGAATTTCATCCCATCAACACAGGGTGTTTTACTAATGTTGGTCAAATTTAAAGGGGAAAATATTTATTATTTTAAATGGAACACTCTATAATTTTTGATCTCATTCAAAAGAGCAATAATTCCCTTTCCAAAAATGTACAGTTTTTCATCTTGTGTTTCATCAACAACAAACATATTCGAGGTTTCATGTAGTAGTACATTTTTTAATTACGTGAATAATTGCCAACAAATCTGACAAACAGTTTATTTAGTAAGAAAACATGATAACATTATTCAATACATATGAAGAAGGAAAAACACAAAAGTTACAATAAATGCTGCATATGCCTACCCTCTTCGTTTATGCATAACTGTAGATTGAATTTCAAATTTTCAGATGAATTTTCTAACATTTTTTGCGGAATGTTTTCAATAATGTTCCTGATATTATTTTTTAGTTCTGCTAAATTGTTAGGCTTGGGATTGTAGCACCTATCCTTCACATGTCCAGAGAAAAAATTCTGGGACAGTTAATTCAGGAGACCGCGGTGCCCATTCAATCAGTCCACATTCGACCAATCCACTTATCATTAAAAAACGCATTTAATGAATCTCGTGCTATTAACGAATAATGTGGTGGTCAAAATTACTGATTTTGTTGTTATGCGTCAAACGGTCACAGCATGAGTTGATTTAAGGCATCAAAATACGTTCATATGAAATTACTAATTAAAAATGTACTACTACATGAAACATCAAATATCTCTGTGGTTAATGAAACAAAAGATAAAAAACTGTACATTTTTGGAAAGGAGAATGATTGCTCTTTCGAATGAGATCAAAAATTATAGGGTGTTCCATTTAAAATAATACATATTTTCTCCTTTGAATTGACCATCATTAGTAAAACACCCTGTGTTGATGGGATGAAATGCCAGCCAAGCCTATCTCTTCGATAAACTAGTGAAACTAGTGAAAACCCCATCTCTTTGGAGCAATTAATAAGCTGGGCATTTATGATTAAAATCAGTCACTCTTATTTGGGACACCCTGTATAATAATTGCGTTTTTAATGTAAACAGTAATCATGTTGGTCCAAAGAATTCAAAGAACATCTAAGCTCTAGTTGAAATGAATCAAAATTATTATGTGAACAAATAAAAATTTGATTGTCAAAAATAATAATCTGTCATTATAAACGTAAAAAAATTTTTCCAGTATAATTCCCTGTTGAGTACCCACCAGGAAAAAATTTCCACTAAAATTCATCCGTTGCGATGGTGATCTGTCAGAAATACACGTTCCGATTGGTTAAAAATTACATGTGTGGAATTTTCAAGAATATATTCATACAGCTTCGCAAATCGTTTCCTTCTCATCATTTCCATTTTTGTATGTACGTCAAAAAATGAATAAGATTGATATCATTTTGAAAACTGCTGGATATTTCCTTTCACTGTTAATATTTCTTTTCATCAAAGCATGGTTCACATAAATGTAGCCACGGGAACTCCACATCAATCATTTTTAACCTACAAATTTCCGTTTTAAAAATACGTCAACGTGATAAAAAATTAAGGATACCGAATTTATCGTGCTTTATTTAGCGTTAAACGCAGGGGCCATCAAAAGAGAAAAGAGCTCGCAATAGTGTTCCTGTGTAAGCTACAAAAAAAAAGATCCGAGATGGAACTCATCAGACTTTTTCTAATTAATTCATCAAAAGTTCTAATTAAAAAAGATCCCGCAATATTGTTATCATGTGATTCAAATGAAGCATTGTTGAAAACCGTTATTTGTTTCACATCGTAATGCAGTAGCCCCACTTTTTATAATACCTACATTCATGTAGGTTTATGATTGTTTGTTTGTATGGAAATCTTAGAAGGTAATTTTCATTGTCTTGAGAACGTCAGATTTGATTGAAACTTCGCACATTTATCCAGGTCTGAAGGATTTATATAATCATGCTTTTCACGTTCCGTTTAATATTTATAACGATGAATTGACGTAGGTGATAGTGCTTTGAACTTGTTTTCGAAAGGAACTGTCCCAAATCCTGGTGCCTACTTATTGGCTATTGATTCACAAACGATTTCATTCTTATTTGCCAGCTAGCTGTTATTCAGATCTAGTTCAGTACTTGAAAGTTTACTTCCTCCCTTTGATATATTGACCCCAAATTTCTACGACTCCTCTACTGGCAGTGACAGTAATTGCTTCTCATAGACAAACCAAGTCCAAAATGGTCGCTACCATGAAAAGATGGATTTCATCATAATTTGTTTTATACGATCATGGCGCTATCTAATATATTGATGAATTTGTTTGGCCTCAGTTTCTTAATATTTATATATATGTATGTATTTATATTGTGGTAACAATAACTGAGACCTGGGAGATCTATTAAGGTGAGTACTGTGCGTACTGACTTGAGCATATTCATGCGCTCAAACAGTTTGCGCGCATACACGTGTGAATTATTTTAGTTTCGACATAAATTTCAATTCCAAGTTCATATTTGTGCGCGAAAATATGTGCTCCAGTTGAGCAGAGCTAAATATCCATTTTTAAATTATATGCAATTCTCGCCCAAGCATCTGACTTCAAATTCCTTGAAAAATGTTTTCGATGCTTGGCGTACCATAATATATGTTTTTCGAACTTATCGATTAATTGCAAAGCCTGTTCGTCGGTCCACTCCATTTTTAATTTGTTCGAATGCACTTTATTTCTAGTATTATTGTAAATAACAAAATAGATAGGTAGCTATGTTTTTTTTATTAAATACACTAACTTTTCTTGACAAAATTGAGAATAATGTACTGATTATTTCAAAATTAAACAAAAAAATACAACACACACAAATTTACAACGAGAAACTCGTCCAAACTGAGCACAAAATCCTTTTGATCGACAACCGACGGATACCTGGGCAGTACTAACTAAAGCAAATTTTCACACACATCGCTTGTGTGCATAAAAATGCTCAAGTCAGTACGCACAATTATGTCCCCTTACTTCTACCTAGTTCCAAAAGAAAATCCCAGACCTATTTGCCGGAGGATTTACAGGATGTGTGTAGGCTTTAGTTTGGGTATCTGTATCTGTATCTGTAAAGTAGGGAGGGTGAGTGTGTAGGCTCGCAGCACTTAGGCCACATGTGACCCATTGTACATCCTCCCGAGAAGTTGTCCTCCTAGGTCATTGTCCATCCTGTCCTTCTCAGGAAGGTGGACAGGTCACTAGGAGACATCTCCTTTATATCGGCAGGTGTAGGCCAAGACTCACCGAACACACTCTCTTATTGACGATAACTCCGGACACTCGCATAAGACATGCCTGACAGTTTCATCTTCCTGTTCACACATCCTGCATAGAGGTGTGTTCACTAGCCCCATAGTATGGAGGTGTTTCCTCAGTTGACAGTGACCAGTCAGAAATCCTACTGTTAAACGTAGGTTTTTCCTGGTCATCGCCAAATATTTCTTCGGCGCCAGCTTCCCAGGGTCGCCCAGGGTGATCCTGGCAAGACTGCATCCTTTGATTCCATCCCATCTCTTAAGGGATTTAGCATGGGTGTAATGTTTGGCTAGTTCCGCAATTGTCGAAGTCGTTAGGCCGTAGCTGTCACAGGGTCCTAGAATTTACAGTCCATCGGCTTCCCTGGCTGAAGAATCAGCAATGCGATTTCCTTTACTCCTGTCGTGCCCTTTAACCCACCTCAGGATCATATTGTTATCTGCCGAGCCGTCAGCTAAATCTTGGTGGCTCTCTAGTACTAGCCTCGATATAACACGTTGTCTGTTCAAGGCTAATAGGGCTTGTCTACTATCAGTGCAGATTATTATGTTTTTGCCAGAAATTCCTCTTCTGGTTAGTTCTTTTGTGGCAATTGAGATACCAGTCAGTTCTGTTTGAACCACGCTGGTATTGTTTCCCATTCCCCACTTAATCTTTAGGCTTAGTGCTCTCGAGTAAACTCCACATCCTGAGCCTTAGTTTAGGTGAATGTCCCTCTTCTATCAAGTAGTCTTATAGGTTTTTTGATTTAGAGGTCTGAGCTGCTGTGCAATTCACAAGTATGTGGATTCAAATTTCTTCTTCCATATCACAAAATAATATCCTTTTCGTGTTCTGCAGGGGTTAATAATTGTCGACAGCTTGTCTCCGTTCAACCTCGCTCCCATCCAGTTTTATGTTTTTGAGGTTGGGTTTTCTTTTCTCAGTGAAGGCTATTAAGATGGTATTGGTGGGGCAGTTATATTCGCATTGGAAGTTTTCAAATTAACACCCTGTTTAAATTGCATTTTTAGTGATATGAGCGGTTGGCTGTTTATTACTGATATCATTTTTTTTGTTAAATACTATAATGATAATTCCAGTGAAGGTGATTTAGCAGGGCCGAATATACTCACCTACCACAAACACAACCTAACCTCAATTGAAAAGGGATTTCCCTGCTAAAATGTTAGCACTCCTTCCAGTTAAATATGTATTTTTTGTATAACATAAGTTCTTAAAAGTTGCACCCTAGTTTTCAATGATGAAAGTGATTATTTAAGCTCTACTTACCAAGATACATAGTTTCAAAGAAAAGCTTTATCAAATTTGTGAAAACATTCAATTCAATTCAATTCCCTTTTGTCAGTAGTTCAATACTTTTTTTGTCACATCGTTGAATACTTTTGATTCTACTTGTATTTTCTAACATTCAACTACACCCCCTTTCACTACCGCCTGTAATATTTTCACAGTGTACAAAAATTAAGTTTGATTTTCAGTTTGGAAATTGCGACTCGACTTGTATCCTGACTGATCATAATGAGATATTCATGGGTTGTATAAGATTTTTATCAGCAGTTACTTGCAGCCGAATCTGATAAAAAGCAGTGAATGATATTTCACATTTTTTTCCAGAAGTCTGAAAGGAAACTTCGAACTCAATCAACTACACAAGAAAGCTTTTGCCGGTCTACAAAGTCTACGTTATATGTAAGTATGGAAGTGATCAACCGAATAAAGTTGTGTTTGAATAAATTACTGTAACAATTCTCACTATTACTATTCTTTTGGTGGTTTAAAGTTCAATCTTTGCATTTCTTGAAAAGTTTCCTTCAAATATCTGCCATTTCATGGAACCACTATATTATTCTGAAACAAGCCACTTGAACAAAGTTTGTCATTAATTGATTAAGGGCCGTTTGTACCAGCCAGCGTAACAGACCGATAACTCTTGGCGCAGAATCTTAATGAATTGAAAATTAAATAGCGAAGGCTCTTGTCTCACTGATCTTAAAATTTGGAGGTAGCAAAACCAGTTCTCATTGCTTTGTTACTTGTGGAATTTAGATGGAAATCTGACTGGTATTGATTTAAAAAAAACAAAGGGCGCCACTGATTTTATTTCTTCAAAAGAGAGTGAGGAAATTCAAATTGAAAAATCAGCTGACCTTTTAACTATTGTTATCGGCCAATGGATTAAAAAAAACTTAGATACAATGAAGTAAAGGTAATTATAGTTAGTGTGTCATAAATGAAATTTACTAAATAATAAAAATTTCACAACTTCACGTAAATGGGTTAGTAATATACAGTATTGAATTACAAAATTGTGAATAGAAATAAAGCCTTATAAATGTTTATTTGGGGTCTGTGTATTTCGGAAACTTGTCTTGTCCAGGTCCTGTATATTTCAGAAGTGGTATCTCACAGGAACGGTATATCTCAGGAACGGTATCTCTAAGGAACGGTATCTCACAGAGACGGTCTTGCCCAGGAACTTGTCTTACCCAGGAACTTTACTTACTAAAGAACTTCCTTACCCGGAACTATCTTTATTGATTTTTGAGCCCGAATACCGTTATTGTCTACTCCAACAAAAGATAAATTCAATGAAATACTGAAAAATTTTTATATTTGAAATGTTATAAGCAAATATAACGTTTTACCAGTTGTGAGAGAAGCTAGGATACTTTTATTGGAAAACTAAGCTGTTATTCACACATTTAGATGCTAACCATGCCTCGTCTGAGTCGTAGTATCTATTAGATCTATCTTAAATTATAATATTCAATGGCGAAATCCAGTAAGAATCAGTAATCATAAGAATTCCATTGGGAGAGGCAAAAAATGTAGCCCAATTAATCCAACACACACATACATCGATGATGGATACATTTATGATGGATATTATTGAAAAATATAACTCATTTGCCTCGATTATTTCGTTTTATTTTATCTGTAATCCAATCACAAAATGTAACTCGCTGAATACGTTAAATTTGATAAGGATACAATTGCTGCTCTCTTGAAACTCGCCATATAGATGTGTGGCTGATTTAGAGTGTTACAAACTTCCCTAGCTGCTTGTTTTTGGGTGTTGCATGATTTCATCCAAAATATCTTGTTCTATCCTTACATTTCCAGCAGTGCGGGAACGACCAGTTATGTTTGAATTTCGTTGCGAACTTCTGCTATATGATCAGTAATGAGTACGTTGTCATGTCTTTACCATCGTATTTTCTTAGACTTGTACTTCATATCTCCCTCTATAGTATCTTTTAATTCAAAATTCATTAGTATTCGAAACTCATTGCCTTTTTAGGCTCTCTTCGTCTTTTATGATTAGGAGCTATTGGCCTAATGGAGGGTTTGTAAATTTTTACTTTCGTAATTTAACTAATGCTTTTGCTAGTAAGCAGCCTCTTGCGATAGAAGAAAGCTCTATTATCAGTCTGCAAAGGCTCTGAGATTTCTTCACTCCTCTCGTTTGTTCTGTTGAACATCACTCCAAGGAATTTAAAATGTATAATTTATTTATCTATTGTTTTATACTTCGTGTTGTCTAACGCTTTTTTTATTGTGGGTCATGTGATTCGTATACGACCAAGGATAAAAATGCATACAGAACAAGTTTGGATTTTTGAAAAGTGAAGGGGTCTATTGAGGAATTTGATTATTCCGAATGTGGAGAGTGTTATCCAATTTTATGATAATTTATTCCTTTACAATCTTACAAAAATAATAGAAATTGTGTAATATACAAAAATAAAACATCAGAAACATTTTCAACACAAGAAGGATTAAGGCAAGGAGGGGGACTAAGTCCATTATTATTTACAATTTTTATTGATGAAATAATTAAGAAATCGTCAACCAAAATGGCAAAACTACACGTTGGATACAGACATTTAGGAAGAGTGGATATATCAGAAGCAGCTTTTGCAGATGATTTAATAATTATGGCAGGGAAAGAGAAGGATTTACAAAAGAATATGGAAATATGGAGCAAGGTATCTGAAGAATTTGGAATGACAGTTAACCAAAGTAAAACCAAAGTTATGGTTATAGGACCGAAACAAAAACATTTAAATATACAGTTAGATGGAATAAAAATTGAGCAAGTTAGAAGATATAAATACTTGGGAGTAGAAATAGAAGAAAATGGAACGCAGGAAGTCGAAATTACCAATAGAGTACAGAAAACGATGAAACTTTATCACACGATGAATTCGACATTTATAAATAAAAAAGAAATTTCCAAGAAAATAAAAGTTAAATGTATTCAAAACAATTTACCGGCCAATATTAACATTCGGATGTGAATCCTGGGTATTAACAAAGAGACAAAAGAGTCTAATACAAGCAGTTGAGATGAAGTATCTTAGGCGAGTTAAAGGAGTCACAAAGATAGATAAAATAAGAAATACGAAAATAAGAGGAGACCTTGAAATATAATCAACACTTAAATTTATTGAAAAGAGACAATTAAGCTGGTGGGGACATTTACAAATAATGAACGATACAAGACCAGTTAAAAAAGTATGGCAATCAAAAATACAAAAAAGAACGAAAAAGGGAAGACCAAAACAAACATGGGATGGTGTTATGGTAGGCATACTGCAAGAAAAAGGTAAAACATGGACAAAAGCAAAAACAATGGCAAGGGATAAAAAACAATGGGCTAAATTTGTACATGAATAAAATTCTATCTGGACCGGAGCATCGATGAAAAAATGAATATATATGTCTTAAGCATAATGCGATGTACCTAGTTGGAATAAGTATAATTGTAAAAGTATACCCTACACCATATACTATGGTAATTGGGTTTTTGATAATATATTTTGATAATATATATATATATATGTTACCGTATTCGTTCACCCTAGGTTGCATATAT
>CAJUYI010004492.1:0-18386 GCA_910591695.1 Galerucella pusilla
GATAGAGATGGGTAATGAACTAGTAGATACAAAAAAAATGAAGTAGAGAAGATATTAGGTAAGGTAATGAATGTAGATAAGCAAAAATAATTTTTGTAATGTAAGTTGATATCTCGAGCATGTAGATAAAAATGTTTGAAACAATTAAAATACTAAAAGTTTTCAACAAAGAGGTAATGAAAATTTTTAAGATAAGTGAGAAAATTGAAATTTCAAACCTTTAAGATAATAAAATTTCAAGATAGTTAAGATAATAAAAAAAATTTGATAACTAAGATAATGAATTAAGATAATAACTTTCGATGTACCATGATATATCAGCAAATATTTAAACTAAATACAAAGTCAAATTGCCAATGGTCTTCCAAAAAAAAATTTTATATACCCTTTCGGTATATAAATACAGACAATACATTATTTGCCTGCAAATATAAGATAAAGATAAGTACTATAAAATTTATTATAGTACAGTAGACAAAGTTTCATCCCTTGTCCACTTAGATACGATAAGATACGATAATTAAGGTAAATTAAGGCAAAATACGATAATTAAGATAATATAAGATAATGAAGATTAAATATCACCCTTAAGAATACTTAGGGTATATCCGACAATTTCTTAAAATCAAGAAGACCCAATATTTAATAACCTTTATGTTTGTGCATCAACAGGTTTATTAAACTTAATTTAATTTAACTATGCATTTTAAATTTATCAAATTTATAGTCAGAGAAAAGGAAAATCTCTACGATAAGAGAGATAAAAAAAATATTCGAGACACCAACACACATCACAAAAAAAAATTAACAAATAGGAAAGATATTTTACTATGATTATGTTGTGGTTGATTCGGATTCATCGATATCAGAACACTCATCATCAGACAAGATACCAGCCTCAAGGTCTTTTATGTGCCATCGACCAATGTTTTTTCCCGTTTCATCTTTTAATTCATACACTAAGGGAGAGATAACGCGATATACCGTACATTGTGTATATTTTGGTAAAAATTTGGCGGAAATATATTTGGCTTTGTCCGATTTTGGGTAGTTCTTCTTCCAAACCCGATCACCTACGTAGAACCTATGATCTCGTTTGCGCAAATTATAACGTTGACTACTCTGCCGATATGCTGTTTGCAAATTTTTTCTCACCACTTCGAAAATTTTAGGCATTTCTTGTGTATCCTGAATTCGGTGGATTTTATCGGAAATGGTAACCTGATTATTTGCATTCTCTGCAATAATACCATAAAAATTTCCCGAGACAGGTACATTTCGAGCAAAGAAGGAAGGAAGGAAGGGGAGAATTCGGTAACTTCATGTTTCGACAGCCGAATTGCTTGAGCAATTTTATAGATCTCTTCATCCCACGATCTATGATCTTCATAACTATAAGATCGTATAGCTGTGACAATGGATTTGTTCACGCGCTCAGTGTGATTAATTTGGGGATGAAAGTTAGCATTATACCAAATCTTTTGAACTGAATATTTTTCCATAAGATTTTTGAACAAATGACTCGTGAACTGTTTACCATTATCGCAAGATACAATTTGAGGTATTCCAAAAATAAGAAAAACATGATTTTCTAAGAAATCCACAATAGAACGAGCGGTAGCCTGGCGTACGGGATGAACCAATACAAATTTCGTGAACCAGTCAACTACAACAAGTGCAAATTGATTACCTTTACGAGATCGGGGATATGGCCCTAAAAGATCACACGATATCAATTGAAAAGGGAAGTTAATGTTACGATACTGTCCCATTAATCCTGCTTGTGGCAAGTTAGATGGTTTACAAGATGCACATATTTTACAACAAGTAACATATTTATAAACTGATTTTCTAAGATTAGGCCAATAATAAATTTCAGAAATTCTCTCTAATGTTTTAAAAACCCCGAAGTGAGAAGAAGTTGGACTATCATGAAAATGATGTAAAATTTCACTTCGATAGTAGGAACGACAATTTTCCAATCGGAGACATTGCTAATTGGTCCAAATTTATTGAAGACATGTTTATATAATATGTTATTCTCAACTCTAAAACTTGGTTATTTTTCCGGAAAATCCTGAACATGAGAAATCATGTCATTATACCATTTATCGGGATGTAAAGTAGATAAATCTAAAATACTAACTTCGGGTATACGAGATAATGCATCTGCTACCACAGTTCCGGTAGATCTACGGTGTACGATAGAGAAATCGTATTGCGACAATTGCAATATCCATCTAGCTAAGCGAGAAGAAGATTTTTTCATGTTATTCAACCAAACCAGAGAAGAATGATCGGTAATTACGGTAAAATGACGACCTATAAGATAATATCTGAAATGATCAATCCCTAACAAAACTGCTAACAGTTCCTGCTTTTCAGTAGTACTAAACTTCTTTTGACCCTTTGTGAGTTTCTTACTCATATAAGCTATGGGATGTTCGAGTCCATCTTCCGATTGAAAAAGAACACTTCCTACCCCAACGTCACTAGCATCTGTCATAAGGAAAAAAGGTTTGGTGAAATCGGGACTACTCAAGATAGGAGCGGTAGTTAAGACAGTTTTCACCTTTTCGAAAGCCTGATTTGCCTGGGATGTCCACGTAATAGATTGATGTTTCTTTAGCTCACTTAGAAGATCAGAAATTGGAGCAGATAAGGAAGAAAAATCTTTAAGAAACCGACGATAATACGAAACCATTCCCAAGAATCTACGCACCTGAGTGGCAGTTTTCGGAACAGGGTACTCACAAATAGCCGAAACCTTTTCAGGATCGGTACGAAGACCATTTTCATCCACTACATAACCTAGATATCTAAGGGAAGCACGACAAAACTGACATTTATCTAAATTCACCGTCAAGCCGGCATCTCGGAGTTTCTCAAAAACACTCTGGAGAATTTCCATGTGTTTGTCAAAATCAGGAGTACAAATGATGATGTCATCCAGGTAATAAAAACAATACGGCTCTAAGGAAGGACCAATGACCATATCGATCAAACGACACATACTAGCAGGAGCGGAGACTAACCCAAAAGGAATAGTGACATACTCGAATAAACCTTTACCCTTAACTGCAAAAGCTGTTTTTTCCCGAGAAGATTTCTCTAACGGAATTTGATAAAATGCTTGCTTCAGGTCTATACTAGATATATAACGAGTATCTCGAAGTTGACTCAGTATAACTTCGATTGAGGGTAAGGGATAAGCATCTTCATTTAAAGTTACACTATTTAGTTTACGTCCATCAAAACACATTCTATATTTACCATCTCCCTTTTGAACCAACCAGATAGGGCTAAAATATGAAGATTTACTTTCTTGAATTACACCTAATTCTAGCAAAGTATCGACTTCCTTTTCCAGGTAAGCTTGCATAGCCTGAGGTAAGGGATATTGGGTTTGTTTAAAAGGAGGAGAATTTCCGGTATCAATAAAATGCTCTATCAAATGAGTTTTGCCGATTTTATCTGAGGGACTAATAGTTTTAAAGAGATCAATAGTTTTATTTAATTGACTAGTTTGATTAGGAGTTAAATGAGATATATCCCGAATTGTATTGACTACAGCCAACGAGAGTGAATTTACAGTTAAAGATAATTTAGAGAAATTTATTTTCACGTTAAAAATTTTAAGAAAGTCCATACCGAGAATAATATCATGTTTGACAGAAGGTATTAGATAAAATTTCATAAGCCTAGATATCTTGTCTGTGATGACATATGTTTCGATATAACCAAGAACGTCCTGCAACTTACCATCTGCAGTAGATATTTTTAAGTTATCATCGTTAAGATAGGTACCGATAAGTTATGAATAAAATCTAATGCACGAGAACCAATCAATGAGATATTTGAACCAGTATCAACAAGACAAGAAATTGTTTTATCGAAAATTATGATATCGACATAAGGTCGATTATCATCTTTAACATTATAAAGCAGTGATCCTACATTTGCTAAAGACTTAGATTTTGAGTGTGAGACAATTGAATTTGATCTTAAATTCGTTTTATAGAAATTTTTAACAAATAAAAGCCATGAATTCCAGTCGGAGCGACTTACAGTAGGAACCTTTTTCAAGATAGGAGAGATTTTTTTTCCAGAACTGGAATTTATGGGATTTATCTGAGGTAACCTCAATTTTTGTCTTTTGCTGGTTTTTCCTGCGATTTTGCCTTTGTTTTGACGTTGGATTTTCCTGATGTTCCCGGTTTCTGAGCGATTGTGGTAGAGTGGGAAGCTCGACCATCGCTTTGTTCGTTTTTTGAACACTTTGGACATTTAGTTTTCACAGTATCAGGATGTCCACAACCAAAACAAAACAACTTCCTAGGAATTTGACAGTTATAATACATATGACCTGCTTGTTTGCAATTCCAGCAAGTCCAAGTAGAAGATACTACTGATATATTTTTCCGAGTTTGTTTGAAACAAGAGTTATCTTTAAAAGAGGTACTAGGTATGCTCTAATCTGGTTCAAGTAAATATTGACTGCTTCTATGATTAGATGTAGACTGTTGGTCCCAAGTTAATGTTTCCTCTAGTCGTTTACATTTGTCAGTCAAAATATCAACAGTATCAATATCAATTAAAGCTAGTGGTTGTGCATAATGGGGTAAGAGATTTTTACGAATAATACGAATAATGGCACTTTCGCTTGGCTTATCATCAAGACGATTAAACAAACCACACATGGCGTTAATATATAAAGTAACTCTCTCATGTTGACCTTGCTTTCTAGCTTTAATTTCTTCAAGTAAATCATCTTGGTAGTTATAAGGCAAGAAATCTGATTTCAATTTGGTCACTAATTGTTCCCAATTTTGAACTTTACTTCTGTTAATTAGATACCAATTGAAAGCTTGATCGCTAAACAAATCAGCTGAGCTGGAAAACAATTCAGCATCCGTGATACCTCTCGAAATTTTAAGACAATTTACGCGTTCTAAAAAACCAAGTACTGATTCTTTGGAATCAATTCCTGAGAATCTTATCCCCCATTTGAGTACAGGTACAGGTTTAGAAAAAGAAAAACTTTGACTTGTATTTACCGGAGTGGATTGTCTATCGGGATCAATAACATTGAGTTTGCTATCTAATTCACCTTCTAAGCAGAATATTTCTGTAAATGTAAAAAACAAGTAAATGTTTTTTTACTTGTTCTTGTTCGTCCTCCTCGCAAGTTAAACGAGAAGTACGTTGTGTGAGGTGAGTTAGACGACCAGTCAACCTTCTATACTCGACATCCGAAGAAGTTCCAACAAAATCTTGAACCTTCTTCTTCAAGTCGTAATTTCAGTAGAAAATGGAAGTTCAACATAAGAAATTGAACTCCTCATAGATACTTCCTGTGTTAGAACAGGTATCTCTAAGCCACGATAAGAAAGTTCATAATCTAATTCATGAGATAAAAGATAATCAACATTTAGTTTGAACACTCGTGCCATTTTATTAAACGGTATATGACGAAATTAAAGTATAAGATAAAAGAAAAAATAGAGTACTGTTGATATTGACGATTAAGAAGATATTTATATATATGGTTACGTGAAGATATAAGATAATAAAAATATATGGATATAAGATATTGTTAAAACGATAATCAAATAAAATATTAAAAACTCAACTGCGAACGATATGATACGATAAGTGAACAATTTAAAGATAGATAATACGATAAGTGAAAGATATGTACGACAATAATAAGATACTTGCTTCAACTATACTGTCCAAACTTCCAAGTTTCAAGATTTATTGATGAGAGAGACGATGTGCAAAACAGCCCCACGTTGGGCGCCAATTTTGTTACCTATTATTTATTTAAAATAATAAGGCAAGATAAACTGCAACGGCGACTCAATGTGGAGAGCACCCTAGGTGTGAATTCGGAGACCAAACTAATATCAATTCAGGGAGTAGTCTTACCGGTTCGCGGGTAATCCTACTTTATTTGAGTTATTGAAGTTATATTGAAGTTAATGAGATAATAAATGAAGTTAAGAAACGAAATGAATTTAATAAGTTAATAAATCAAGTTAAGAAATGTAATTAAAGTTAATCAACAAGGTAAGTGGGCGCCACCCTCAATAATATTAGTCGACTTGTTTTCACCTCACCACTCTCTATCAACAAACCTGGAAATGTTGGAAGGGAAGGAATATGAACAACGTTGTTAAATTTACAAGTTGTATAATGATTAAAAATATCACAGGAAAATATAAAAAAAATGATGGTTTTGTGTGTTGAAGCACGTTGGTTTTAAATTAGTTCACTGGTTACTTTCCTTAATTTTCCACGTGTCTGATGGAAACTACTTCGTCCGGATTTGGCAGGTACAAAGTTCCAGACTGTTTTGTGGTCTCAGGTATGTCTCAGGTAACTCAGGTACGAATTCTGAGGTACTCAGTAAGTGCTAAGAAAGATACATTGTATCAGCAATAGTTACTCTTTTTTTATGTAAAATTCAGGATATCTGCAGTAATTCGTTTTTACAAGTGCTTAAGAAATTCAGAAATTCATTTAAGAACGTGGTTCATAAAAAAAATATATCCTGTATTTTACAAAAAAAAACAAAAGAAGCAATGAAGAAATATGATATGGTATTATTAATTATTAAGGGAATTTTATTTATTTCCATTCATCAAAGGAAATCAAAGAAATAAAAAAAACAATATCTAAGTAACATGGAAAATAAATTTTATTTTACTACTTATTTCAACCACAGAAGGCGATAAAGAAAATGTAATGAAAAAATGTAATCCGGAAATATAATATTCTAAGTTGGTATTTAGATTGAATTAATTAGTCAACTAAATATACATATTTTAAAGACTTCAACTCTATACATGTGAACCTTTTATCACCTGTATAAGAAAAACTAGAAAAAGAAAAAAAAAGATAAAAAAAAATATCATTGTATGTGTGTATCTGGCGCTTATCACTAGAAGGGAAAACTATAAAAGCAAAAATTAAAAACGAAAAGCATATACGTAAATGCAACTTACCATTCACATTGAATGCACTTTAGGAAAGATAAATTTTTAAAGAAAAGATAAATTTTAAAAATTCAACTGAACTGTTTCATGGTTCACAGGAAAAAGAAGCTTATTCTCACTACTCGCTATTAAATTGTTGAACTATGCGATGAGCAATCGACATACGTTGTATATTCCTCTCCTGTTCACATGCTCCGCTTCGAGAAAGAATTTACATATTAGCAGTGTGTTCTTAATTTCTATCTCTCTACAAGAAAGAAGAATTGAAATATTTGACCAATATCAGTGTATACTGAACCTCACCAACGGAGTTTATTCGTCGCACATTAAATGTAAAAATTTTGCCTTTCAGCGATGATCGGTGCTACAGGTTTCCGACGAGAATCACATGTTGATAAGGAAAAAGGACTTTCTACTCGCCGTCCGGTAGATATTTAAATATTCCAATGATAGTGGTCAAATATAACGTTACAAGTTCATCACAGCTTCTTTTTAGTAGAAAAACGCGAACGAACCTACCAATTCACAGAAACCAGTTGAAACCCAAAATTGTTGAAGAATTTCAGGAAATTCAAAAAGAAAAAAACGAAAGAAACAAACAGTTCTATGATAAAAACACAAAGAATCGAAAACATAACTCAAAAACTATATTACCGGAAAGATAATGTGTGGCTACCTGGGAAATTGATCAGGTTTGGTGATACACCCAGAACAATTTTATTCTTTGATACCAATAATAAAGTAAAACGCAGAAATAGCATAGATATTAAAGAAACTAATATTATGTCTGAAAATAATAAGCAATGTCAAAACAAAGAAAACGTGTCTAGGTATTTTTCAAATCAAAAAATTGTTATTCAAGATGAGGCAGTAATAGACAATAGTGTAAAAACAAGTACTAATATTACAGTAGAACAAGAGGAGAGAGATGACATAGTGGAGACAGAAAATATTGTAGAAAGTAGTAATGAAGCAGAAAATGTAGTAGTTCGTAGTGGAGGTACAAGAAGACAACCTGATTATTTAGAATCTTATATTCTTGATTTAAATGATGACATATTTGAAAAGGAGGGAGATGTAGCATAGTTGGTATTAACAAGGTTGTCATCTTGGTATGTCAATGTCAAGGACCAAGAACGAGATGACAGGGAGGCGACATGGTGGTTGTAGTATGTTGAGCTGTAGAATACAAGTAGTTATTAAAAGTTGTAAAGTAACAAAAGTGTTTAACTTAGTAACATAATAAAATACAGTAAAAAATTGCAAAACAATGATCTTTGTCTGAATAAACAAGTTCAATTAAATAGATCTTATATGTTCCTTTGCATAGACGTTTAATAGATTAAATAGTATATCCATAAAAGTTCTCTCTATGATGATTTTCATATTTATCAACAACATTATCAGATTGATACCATACAGTTCAATTAATGATCATCAATTCAAAATTTTTCCATAATTTTAAATTACAAAATTCATTTTTTGGATATTTCTGGACTCTTGTCAGGTTGTTTTTTTGAATTAAATTTGGAAATGGGTTCTCATTAGACCCTTAATATTTTTCTGGCTAAGATGTTTTGATTAATTAGTTCTCATTAGACTATAAATCAGAATTTTCTCAATGAAAATGACTTACATTGGTTTTTGGGATATAATTAGATACATATTCAACTAATAGTTCAATTTGCATTCAAATGTATTTTTGTTATTAATAATTTGCTGGAATTTGATTTACATACTTCATTCTTTGAATGATTGTTGTGTTTGGAGTTTCTTCTGACCACTGATTGGTTATCTATTTTAATTAGATTTAGGAAAGGGTTCTCATTAGACCCATAATCTTTTTTGGTTTGGTATCAGATTTGAATAATACGTTCTCATTAGACTTTAAAATCAAATCTGTTCCTTGATTTAGATGGCTGATTTTTGGTTTTGAGTGACTACCGGATCACAATTTTTATTCATTAAAATTTGTTATTCGAAATTAGGTTCAGATAATTACTCTCATTTATTCACACAAATATTTTATAATTTTCAAATCAATTTATTTGATTTTGGAATCTCTCTTAACCTATTTGTGAATTTTCCATTTGAATTAGATTTAGTAATAGAAAATAGGGGGGTCTATAATTAGTTATGCTGACGACACCGTTATTTTTTATGAAGGAAGTTCATGGGCCTCGGTTAAAAATTTCGTGGAAGAAGACTTAGTTCTAATTAAAAAATGGTTCGACAGTAGATTACTAACAATTAATATGAAAAAATCGAAGTATTTACCTTTTGCTTGTTACAAAAACGGATTACCAAATTATAACATTCTAACTATGAGAGAACCAGGGCAAGATCAAGATTCATATCTTCTTTCCACAGACTCTATAAAGTATCTGGGTATAACGATCGACCAGCATCTTCGTTGGAACCTTCATATTAATGAGATGGTCAAGACATTAAGAACACTAATTTATCGTTTCAAAAATATAAAACCTATTTTGGATATAAACCATTTAAAAATATTGTACTCCGCGTTGGTAGAATCTAGATTAAGTTACGGTATTCTAGCCTGGGGCAGTGCATTACCTACACATCTTCATAAATTAGAGATAATTCAAAAATATATACTAAAAATAATGTTAGGTAAAACAAGAACTTTTTCTTCTGATCAGCTATATTTAGAGGCTAAACTATTAGATATAAGACAATTATACTTTTTTTTTCTCTGTGTAAATCAATTTAAAAATAGAAAAACTTTGCAAAATATTGACCATTTGTACCCAACCCGGTACAGTGCACAAAAATTTAAAACTTCTTTTGCTGCGAAGAGTATAGGACAGAGAAGTCATTCATACCTGGCCCCTAGAGTTTTTAATATTCTCCCACTAGAAATAACAACTACAACATATTTTGGTCGATTTAAATTCCTTCTGAAAAGTCATTTATTCAATATTCCGCGTGATGAATTCCGAATAGAAATGAAATGATATCTTTTATTTTCCAAGTGATTTGGTGCGTTTTAAATGTATACCCAATATTTGTGCTATTTCTTTGTTTTTATCTATTTTGTTTTATTAGCTAAATGTTGATATGATAATATCTTACAATATTTTTCCCACGGACAGTTTTAGGACTATTGTGGGTTTATGTTGTTTATTTGTATATTTTGTATTTGGTGTTGTTATCTTGTAACTTTTTTCTTTGCAAATAAACGTTATTATTATTATTATTATTATAATGGGTTCTCATTAGACCCTTAATCTTTTTCGGCATCTTATGATTTGATTGGTTCCCATTAGACCTCAATATATCAAATTTATTTATATAGTTTATTTAGAAAATTCACATATTTGGTTTTGTGACATTACCAGATCAAAGAAAGTTTTTTACAATAATTTTACTTTTATGCTCATGTTGTATAGCGTATAGCTTGAGTTTTGTGTCCACTTGAATTGTCATTTGTTACTTTAGTTTTAAATTGAAGTAGTGTCACTTCGTCTTCCGGTCTACTAACACGTGTTCGTGTAGTGGCTGAGGAATTTAATAAAATTAAAAATGTTCATAATATGAATACAATTTAACCCCAATCAGGGGATAATTAATTTTTTTTTAATTTTAAATTTAATGTAATTTTAATAGTGACGTTAATGTGTTGTAGACATTTGACTAGGTTTCTTGTTTCATATCTTTTTTTTTTTATTTACAAAAAAGTCGCATCTACCTCTGGGGTAATTAGCGACATAAATATATACATATATAAATATACACAAAAATTACTTATAATTTTGTAAGTAAGTTGATTTCTTTGATATATTTAAAAAGATTTTCGTGATTAGATTTTTCACCAAGTATAAGTTCTAGTGTGTCGTTTATGTTATTGTCTAGTCTTGATTGTTCAAACTTTGGGCATTCGATTAGTAAATGTTTAACAGTTAGCTCTGAATGTTGCATATTTCACACTGAGGGGGTTCACTTTTACTAAATATATAACTATGGGTAAGTCTAGTGTGTCCTATCCGTAGCCTAGTTAAGATAACTTGTAGTGATCTATTGTTTATTAATTTTGACCAAGGTTTCACTTCCGGTTTCACATCGCGTAGTTTAGATTGGGATATTTGCCACTCATTTTGCCACAATTGTTGCACTTTTTCTTTAAGTAGCGGTTTTATGTCGACGTTCACTACCGTTTGCACTTCGCTCGCGGTTTCACTAGCTATTGCTTCTCGCGCATTACGATCGACCTCGTCATTTCCTTTTATTCCAATATGGGATGGAATCCAAAGTATTTTCACGACGCAATTTGACTTTTCAATGTGTGACAGTTCAGCTTTAATTTGGAGTGCTACTGGATGTGTGGGATAAAGTTGATTTATTGTGTGGATTGAGCTAAGCGAGTCTGTTATTATAAGGGATCTTGGAATATTTTTTATTTTGATGTGGATGAGTGCTTGCAGAATGGCGTATATTTCTCCAGTGTATACGCTGCTTGCTTCAGGTAGCTTAAATTGTAGCGTGCTGTTTTGTATGTTTACTGCTGCACCCACGCCGTCCGTGGTTTTTGATGCGTCTGTATATGCGAGGCAATATTCTGGATATTTGGCAAGTTGAGAAGCAAATGTTTTTCTTATCAGGGTATGGGGTGTTTCTAATTTGTTATATATGCACAGAGAGATGTCAGTGTAGGGAATCTTGATCGACCAAGGGGGAGGGCATTTGATTTCGTTGGATGGGATGGGTAGTTTGATTTGGAGCTCAGTGAGAATTTGACTAGTTCTTACATAGAAAGGTGGATCTGCTTTCTTGTTTGTAGAATATAGGGTTTTGTGTGGATTTGTGATCACTTTATTGTATGTTGGATTTGGGTTGGTTCGGTTGATGGATAGTGCATAGGACGCAGTAAGATATTTTCTTCGGAGCTGTAGAGGGGCTTCTCCGGTTTCGCACTGTAGACTTTTTACTGGGCTTGTGCGGAATGCTCCTGTTGCTATCCTCAGTGAGGTGTTTTGTATTGTTTCGAGCTGGTTTAGAACTGTTTTCTTAGCTGTCGCATAGACTATAGAGCCGTAATCTATTTGTGAGCGTATAAGAGTTTTATATATATGTATTAGGCAGGTATAGTCGGATCCCCAGGTTTTGCTTGAAATTGTTTTCATGAGGTTTAGACCATTTTGGCATGATTTTTAACATGTAATATGTGTTGTTTCCAGTTGAGTTTTCTGTCGAAAGTCATTCCGAGAAATCTGATGTTATCAACATAGTTTAGAGAAATGTTGTTAAGCCTTAGTTCTGGAGAGATGGGGTTATGTTTTTTGGAAAAATGTATGCATTTGGTCTTCTCTATTGAAAATTTCAGGCCTGTGAGTTTAGACCAGTTTTGTAGTTTGTTCAGAGATTCTTGAATGTGCTTCTGAATTAAGTGGATGTTCTTACCTTTGGAGAATATTACCAGATCATCAGCGTACAATCTACCTTTAACTAGTTTGGAGTGCTGGTTTAGAATATTGTTGATGGCAATTAGGAAAAGTGTTGAGCTAATAACTGATCCTTGAGGAGTACCGTTGGCCTGTTGTTTTAGTGATGAAGTGGTGTTATTGGTTCGGACTCGGAAAAAACGATTTTCTAGAAAATTATGCGTAAATTTTAGGATGTTACCTCTGATACCCCATGAATGAAGAGTTTTGATGATGCCGTGACGCCTTGTTGTATCGAATGCTTTTGTTATATCGATAAAAACCGCAACGCAATCTTGCTTGTTTGCAAGAGATTCGTGGATCTCGGATTCCAAATCGATGAGATTATCTATTGTTGATCTATTTTGGCGTTGTTTCATATCTGACGAGTAAGTAATTCTTTTTTAACTTTTTTAAAAATGTTCCAACGATTACTGCTTACTTGTAGGTATGGCACTGATGATGGCTTAACCGCCTAAAGCGCTTTGCAATTTTAAAATAAAAATTTTACACAGAATACAAAAATGTTTTCTTGACTAAATATTTATCTAGCAATAAATGGGGGTCTGATACAATAACACTTTAAAGAATATACAATTCCCTGATTAGAAGTAAATTGGATTATGTCGCGTTAATATACGACCCAAGCACTAAAACCCAAATACAAAACCTTGAAATACTTCAAAATCATGCCCTGAGATTAGCAACTGGTGCCTACCGAACAAGCCCATGCTCTAGTTTGCGAGTAATTTCAAAAGCTATGCCATTAGACTTAAGACGTAAGTAGGTACCTTCTTCTCTCCTACGCCTCCAGAATATCAGCAAATAAACATAATCCTGCATACAATTCTCTTTTTTCGAATCCACCAACCATTTACGCAAATAAAAAATATCTCCCACTCCACAAACTTGAAGATACCGGCTTTGACCTCCAACAATTTCACAAAACACTCCCTATCACTTATAATAACCCACCATGGATCATTACGAATATTCCCTAAAGACTGTACCAACCCTGTAACGATCCAATCCCTTTCTTAAGAATACTGAATGATTATCAACAACATCACATAACGTACACAGATGCATCCAAATCCACAAGAGGCGAGGGAGCAGCAGTTATTTCCGGTGACTTAAAATATAACCTACGGCTACCAGATATCAGTAGCATATTCACTGGAGAACTTTCAGCTATATTACATTCCTTAAAATTGCCTGTGCCCAACAATAAAAACATTTTGGTTATTACCGACTCTCTAAGTGCCGTGCAAAGTTTAAAATCCGTCTACTCAAACCACGAAGTCATTCTAAGAATCAAGAACCAACTTTTCAAACTCCAGTCCGATAATAGGAATATATCCTTCTTATGGGTACCATCACACACCGGTATAAAGGGTAACGAAGACGCCGATATCTCAGCTCAAGAATCAGTCAGCAACAGTCATACCCCAAAATTGGAGCTGATACCACACCAAGACCACAAAGCAACTGTCAGGAGCTTTGTTGTAGATAAGTGGCAACATAAATGGAACCTTCAGAACCATAACAAAATGCATAAAGTAGCGACAAATGTGAGAGAAACCCCCTCTATACCGACTATAAGAGCTGAACAAATTAAAGCTACCCGATTAAGGATTTGACACACAGCCTTAACGCACAAATTCATACTAAATAAAGAAGTCCCACCTCAATGTTCCCAATGTAATGAAAACATGTCCATTAAACATATTATTCTAGAATGTCCCCAGTTTGCAATCCAACGAAGACAGCATAAGATCCCCAACTCCTTACAGTTAGCTCTCGGAGACCAAATCAACGATTCCTTGAAATTCTTCAAAGCCATCAACGTGTACAATTTATAATCATAATGTAACTGATTTACGTAACTGTAAATGTAACTGATATATGTACTGAACTGCCAATAACCCTAGTGGTTGACGCAGTATGTTAAATAAAAAATAAAAAAAAGATCTTTTACTTTTGTCCGCATCCATACAAAAAGGACGCCACCAGTAGAAGATTGTTTTCTGAATATTTTAAATAGTTCTAATCTTAAACCGTTTGTTTCCTATCAACGCGATGACCAAAGTGGCTAGTTTTCTTTTCCCGCGCTAGAGGCGCATCATTAAGGCAACTGAGCTTTACAATAATAGTGGGGGATCATGAACATTTCAAAGCATAGGATCCACGTCTCTTATTATTTTTCACTCAACGGTGTAGTCCAGCGCCGCCATTGTTCATCCAAACAGTCATTATCTTAAATTGAAAAAAAATTTCTTGTGCTGGGTTCGATCCATTATAAGTCTATGATTCGATCCAGAGTTATATTATCTATGGTTCGATCCGTGAACCTACGCTTCTAAAGCAATGCATTAAACATAGTCGGCCATGAGCTCTCTTGTGTATAAGATGCAGATAAAGGAGGACACATTCGCGCGCACGGTAGGCCACAGTGCGTAGGCTATCCACCGTTGTAATCGAGACTTACGATGATGGGAGCGCTGCCATATACCAGGTTGGTTGAAAGTAACTCATGGAGTTTATTTATGCTGTTAATAATATGATTGCGATAAGCCAGGTTGGTTAAAAGTAAGATTTTAGAAATTGACGTTGCAGCCAACCCCAAAACGTCACGTTGTCACATGTGACGTCACGTGGTCAAACGTGTGCGGAGGGGAACGCTCTCTTTTGTGACTTCGAGTCCAGACATTGAAGCTGGTGAATAAAAACATTTCTTGAAAAGTGAGGTTATGAGACATTATTCTTGGTTTATCCATCGAGATGTATTCAACCCACACCGCTATCACCACCACCATGTCCAACAGAATAGAGCATGAAAAACGAAGTCGATAATGTTTTTCGAATGACATGTGTGATATCGGCATCTATTTTTGTTTCAATTTTAAGAATTATCTTTACAATTGTAAAACGTAAATTTAAATCTACATGCAATATAATTTATTGTCGATGAATACACAAAGTGTTTTAATAAAAAATCAGTGATGGATATTAACCGGTTAATAATTTTGTTAACTGGTCATTGGTTGATAACCAGTTAATAACGATCAATTTTTAACAAAAAAAATGTTTATTGGATATTTGTGTTCTGTCCGTTATTACAAAAATTTTGACATACTAGTTGCTTTTTTTCTACCACCAATCTAAGCTAACCTAGGTTAAACTTAGCTAATCTACCGTTTGTTTTGCCAATGAAGTTAGATTTACTAAGATCAACTGACTTCCCCCCTTGCCTCTGCCAAGTATGCCGGATTTTTGACTTGGCAAAATTTCTTAGCTAAGTTTAATCGCGAATGCAAGGAAAGTCACTCATTTTTGACATCTGATAAAGATTCTAATCTCAAAAAACATATTTGGAATTCTTTTAATAGAATTCCTTTGAATTTTTATTTTAATTCATAATGGTTTACCTTCTTCGAGACCTGTTGTGTTGTTCCAAATGTATATCCAGTAAATCCATTTTGTGAGCTACTAGTTTCCTAATTTTACTGGTAATTTTTATTTTAATTAACCTTAGAAGTTGAAAGTTCTGATTTAATAAATTTTTGATTTATTAATTTGTCTACCTACCTTTCCATCTTTGTTTATATTCAAATGCGCTTGCGCCGATATTTTCGACTTTACAGCGTTTGAAATGTGCGTTCGAACTACAATTCAGTTCAGCTAAGAATTCTGTAGTTAGCTAAGCTAAGCCGGGGGATAGAAAAAAAAGCAACTATTATAAGCTTATTTGAGATGTAAATAAAAGCTCCAGGGCCGGTATTCTCAGGCCCTCGCTTGGAGCGATATCGATGTCGTTGAATGCGAGGGGATCGAAATTCATTGCTGTCTTGATGCTCATGCCCTCTCCTCACAATTGGAACGCTCCCGCGAAGAGGAGTGCTTTATTTCACTCGCATTCTCATCACTGACATATAATATGTCAATAATTTGCATGTAAATAGACAATTCTAACCTTTAATTTTCATTGAAGCAGTGTTGAAAATTATAATTGTATATAAATCATTTATAATTGTAGTCATATTATATGAGGGATTGTAGTCATCTTATGAATATTGGGCTACTAGAAGGTCTAGAAGAAGCATTCAAATTTAAATTCAAAACACAGAACCAAAAACTATCTTGACATTAATGTCAAAATACGTTGAAATCGCGGTGTTGCCGTAGCTAGTCGCTCGTGATACAGATTTGCGAGTGCAGTGGTACATGAAAATCTACAAATACCACATCGCTGCCAATCAAATCACTTCCTTTAGAGATCGTTCGCTTGTGAGAGGAGCGAGTTGAGAATACCGGCCCTGAATTCAGAAATCATCGACAGTCGCGGACGTCAGGAGTCTGCGCAATGCTATTTAATTGACCTGTATCAGTAACATGGGCTATGGTTGCTTTGGTGTAGTATGAATTATTAATATAGAGTCTGGAGCGAAGCATCTACTATAATAGAAGCATAACAGAGAATTTAAAAATACTTTGAATTTTGACACTTTGAAAATTCTTCTTCTTTTTTGAGTTGGTGGTTAATTTCAAACAATTACTAACTAAATGTTAATTAACGCTAAAAACTGGTTAATAACATGGGTGGTTATTAACATTACCCATCACTGTAAAAAATCCATATTTCCTTGAACATTTATTTAAAATAATTATAATGGTAATATAACATTGGAAAACCAGTGACGGAGACGTTGTACGTCTTTCGGTACACGAGTATATTCCAGAGGCGTGGCAGGGGTTCGGATCTTGAGCAAAGTTTCCAGTTTCACGGGGTGTTCCATCAAATTTGCAAACGTCAATAATTTGTGGAGAAACATTAAAGATGTGACATTTCTTTAGAAGAAATTCCGGTTTTTGTTGACCACGAACGTAAAGTTAGTCTGCAGCATACAATAACTTTTGTTCCAATCTTTCATTTACTTTATAATATTCTACATCTTCTGAAGAGTATCGAATGCCATGCACATTTCTTTCCAAGTAGTGTGTAGTCTTTTTATCCTCTTTACTTAATGTGGAAAACGGTTGCGGTGGTAAAAATATGTAGATATGTAATGTAATATTTAAGCACAACTACTACCAGGACCTTCAACCGAACTCTATGATCCTAAAGTATTCGAATGAAAAGGGTGTTATCATAGATGGCAGGGTCGCCTATGTGTTGTATGTTGTTTGGATTCCACATGAACTGGTGGAAGTCCGGTTCCTTTGGGAGAGCGGCTCAAATAGTCGTATGAAAACTACACGACTAACTGGGATTATATGTTTATCATTTTATCTATTTCCGCAATCAAATGTGACACTTCACGTCACTCCTTGACGTTAGGTAACGTCACATTTTTCATAACCTCCATATATCAGTTATGAAAAGTAGTTATGTAAAAACTTTACGTAACTGTTTATGTTTCAACATAGAGATACCACATGAGTTTCAAAGAATAATCTATTAATTAGGTAGGAACTGTCAAAACTGACAATTATTTCATTATTTAAACTGATAATTACCCCATTATTTTAATTCAATAGTATTTTAAGATTTATAAACATTGAAAAAAACATTATTCAGGGCACACTTATTTAAATTAATTCAATTTTCTGGGTGAATACTTCATAGTAACAATACTTCTAACACGATTTGAATCCACTTTAATATTATCATTGTAATTGAAGATTTTATCAAATATTATGAAAGCGCGGAATTAGATAAAACATTGTACGTAAACACGTTATGAAGAGAACGACATTGTTCAACTCGCGTAATTTGCAGAACTGGCTAGCGCTCATTTTGGCAAATATTACGCTTGTTGAACAATATCGCTCTTTTCATAACTAGTTACGTAAATAACTATAACTTAACTAATGACACTATTTCTGAAAAGGACTGTTCTTAAGCCTGTCATGTAATATAAATGATATAAATAAAATATTAAAT
>CAJUYI010004493.1:0-18382 GCA_910591695.1 Galerucella pusilla
TTTTAAAAGCAAATGCTCGAATATAAAACCGAACCTGGTGAAAGGAATACTGATTTACACAGTTGCATCAAATATCCGGCTTAGTTATTTGTTTAATTTGGGATTGCTTTAATTGCCTGGTTATATGCATTAGTTTTAGTTTTCTTGCATTAGCTCGCTTAGTAAATGCTACCGGTTACACCCGCTTGCTAACCAAAATTAATGAACACTGCATGAGCTTTTATTCGCTTTGTATTGCATTAAAAGCTATCGCTTTATATTACATTTTTTGTATATGTTACAGGCCGTTCATGAAAAATAGACCATATATAAAAGGACTAGTCCGTATAGAAAAGGACTGAGGATATTAGTCCATATGTGTAAAAAGCTTTTTTTTGATGAACTGTCTAGTCCGTTTGTAAAAGGTCTAGTCTATTTATATACGGCCTACCTACACCTCCGCCATATGTATATTTCTGAGATATTTAAACACACTTTTTTTCCAATTTATTTATTATAGAAATAAGTTATACATAAAAATATGTACGTAGAGAATAAAAATCAGGACATTTGATTTTTTTTCTTTGTTTGTACAGCATAAGCTATTATGGCATTTAGAATTACATAATACATTACCTTGTCGACAAGCACATTTCTTTGATTGACATTTACCCTCACAATTACATTTTTTTAAACCTTTTAAATCACTCCTTGTTTTGTTCTTAAGCGGTAAAACCCATCATCTGTGGCTTCCAGTACTACAGCTAAAACTGACCTAGCATCTCCTCTGCTTCGGATCGACGTCTAGAACGGGAATTCTTACAGTTGATCCGATTTTCGGTTAGGATGGCTGATATTACTTTCATTCGTTTTGCCTGTGGCTCTAATCCACTATGAGCAACTTTTCTTGCCATGTTTCTGTTTCTAAAGCAAAAACTGCAAATATTTTCCGAGCATGGGTTTCCATCATCGAAACCTTCTTCATTCACGGAATTGAAACAATTACCGCATAACGGACATGAAATTTCTTGACCATTATTATGATTTTCCGCTAATACTCCTTCTAGCTGCTTTTCTATGACCTCTTCTGTTTTTGTAACAATTTCTATATCCTCTCTTTTCTAGGTTCGACTCCAAAAATATGTATCATACGACAATAAAAACACTCAACGTCGTTGAAATATCACAAATCGGGCTATTTTCAGATAAAATACCTTGTAAACAACAGCAAAAAAGCGGTAAACTGTCCACGTGCTTGGAAACACTGCCATCGAGCATACGGCCTGAATCACAATAGTCCGTATACAGGGTGGGGCAATCTTCTGACATCGGAGGATTACATCGTTGTGGTGATAGATAGAACTTTATAGTTTTGTGTAAGCTAAGACAGTTACTGAGAGCACATTTTGAAAATACTTTCGATTCTACAGGGTGTTCCAAAACCACGTAGCAGAACAAACTTACATTTTTTTTTAATGGAACGTACTATATTTTGTTTAAGAATCGAAAAGATCTCACCGAGAGCGTTACAAAAATATAGCACTCCAATATATTATAAGGGTGTTTTACAAAGATATGGCCAATTATTAACAAAAAAGACCTCCTCTTTAACACTCTGCAGAACAGTAAATTCTCATTCTCATTGTGTTCAAATGTCATACACACATCATTGGCTGTGCTCAGTATTAATTGCTTTTTTATCTGTGGCTTCTTTAATACAGGGTGAAACAAAACGCAAATCAAGAAATATCTCAAAATTTTTAAATGAATCACCCTATAAGTCTTTTTACAATTTTTCAGTACAATTAATAAACTTTCAAACGATGTAGTAAACTTAGGGCATTAGTTAATGGAAAATCGTAGATATTTTATGATAATGGTCAAAAACAAGTATTTTACGTACACAAATTAAATGGTATTAAATTTTTACATGCAACATCTTGTGAATTTTAACATTTCTAAGGCATAAATTCTAATCGTAATTTCGGATGCATCTAAAATATCTTTGACTTCTACTTTTACCATTAGAGGAAGGAAAGAAGGAATTATGTTGGAAGAAATATTTTTGTTTACTGTAAGTAGGCTAATGTCATTATAGTAGGTACTAATAAATATAAAAGCAGTTTGTAGTCTTTACGAAATAATTACTCAAGTCACCACAAACAGTATATCTTAGTTATGTAAGATGCAAGCTTGTAATTCATTTTCTAACTTTTTCTATTTTTGAAAAACTAACAATTATGAAAACCAACATTATAAGAACACTCACATTTACATAAATGAACATTGTCATTCTATAAAAAGTATAGTATTTTATGCTAAGTGTTCAAAATGGCGATCATTTACTTCCATCCAATTCTTTTCAAAAACGAGGATCTTACTCTTTCCAACATAGCTGGAGTTATTGTGGAAAATGCGTTACGTTTGATACACAAGTTGCTTCATGTATCCCCATAAAAAGAAATCCATCGGTATGAGATCTGGAGATCGAGGAGGCCACGAAATTGGTCCACCACGTCCCATCCACCTGTCGGTAAAATTTCTGATATACAGAGGCTCCATCTTGTTGGAACCACAAGTTAACTATTGTGTTTGAATCAACTTCCTAAACACAAACGAAGAATACAGCAATATTTCTTTGACATTTATTAGTAGATACTATTTTGATAGTAGCCCACTTGATATAATCAAAAATATGGCTTGATTATGTTTCGCCCATTCTCAAACAAGCCTATAATAACAATTCTTAAAAGTGAAACATGAATAAATATGAAATTGTTGGTAATTCCAGGTACCTACGGTATTAGCAAACATTTTATTTCATTGATTAGATATTGTAGATGCATCCAAAATTACGATTAAAATATATGCCTTAGAAATGTTAAAATTTACAAGAGGTTGCATGTAAAAATTTAATACCATTTAATTTGTGTACGTAAAATACTTGTTTTTGACAATTATCATAAAATATCTACGATTTTCCATTAACTAATGCCCTAATTTTACTACATCGTTTGAAAGTTTATTAATTGTACTAACAAATTGTAAAAAGACTTATAGGGTGATTCATTCGAAAATTTTGAGATATTGCTTGATTTGCGTTTTGTTTCACCCTGTATTAAAGAAGCCACCGATGAAAAAAGTAATTAATACTGAGCACAGCCAATGATGTGTGTATGACATTTGAACACAAAGACCTGTTGATTTATTTTAATTTACTGTTCTGCAGTGTGTTAAAGAGGAGGTCTTTTTTGCTAATAATTGGCCATATCTTTGTAAAACACCCTTATAATATATTAGAGTGCTATATTTTTGTAACGCTCTCGGTGAGATCTTTTCGATTCTTAAACAAAATATAGTACGTTTCATTTAAAAAAATACAAGTTTGTGCTGCTACGTGGTTTTGGAACACCCTGTAGAATCGAAAGTATTTTCAAAATGTGCCCTCAGTAACTGTATTAGCTCACAAAAAACTATGAAGTTCTATCTCTCACCACAACGATGTAATCCTCCGATGTCAGAAGATTGCCCCACCCTGTATGAACGGTCTAGTCCGTATATGAAATACCATATTTTTTACATACCTGCCCAATTTAGACCGTATGCATACTACCTAGGCCATATACATACGGTCTGATTTTATATTTGGTCTGAAACATAATATATATACATTTTTGTTATTTATCTCGTAAAATTGGACTCAGTAAAACACCGTTGTAATCATACTGATACATTACCTTTCTTTAAAATTGTTTATTGTGACATTTTGGGCGAAAATCAATAAACTGTGGTAACATTTGGCGACTGTTATTTATTTATTCTCTATCAGTTTTCTGCACTTCAGTAGGATTGTAGAATTATCCGTAGGTAGTTGCATGATCCGGAAGAAATTTTATACCGCGAGATAGAGAGAATATTCCAAATTGTTTTTTTTTCTTTTCGCATTTCATTGTTAAATGGTCTCACTCCTAACCAATAGAAAACTACTTCTATAGTTAGGTTGAAATCTTTTTAGTTCTAAATATCAACACGACCCCTGGAATTTTTCTGCAACCTCCATCTGAGGCTATCCGGAACTCTTGGCGCTAAGGGTCAAGGGGCCGTGGAGTAAACCACGTAAAAAAAATCTGGCGCCGGGGAACAAGTATTAATAGTACGTCAGCCCGCAGCAAAAAAGCGTGATGATAGTATGCCTCCTTGAGACTCGGTAGTTTTTGCTCATTTTCATTAACAATCAAGCGAAATGAATATTTGCCCATGGGGGAAACGACAGATAATTCAATTGTTTATTGCAATGAAAAATTGCATTTTGCAATTTTAGTTTCACGTATGCCGAGACACCAAACGGTAGTTTATGAAAAAAAATACATCGCAAAATGATCGGCATACGTGCAGCGTGCGACTTAAGGGTTGGCACACACCCTTAAAAGTGTAACAAATTATATTATTACTAAATCATATTATCACGTATGCCCTTTTGCAATTGGCCATTTTTTTGGCCTAAAGTGCACAGATTTCGAAGGGCATACAATAAACGTATGCCGTTTGAAAAATATATAATTTTCAATGTTAATTACACTTTGCAATTTCAATTGAATGTGAAAATGTCATTGCCAATATACTTAGGCGCGATAGAACCGAATACCCTTCGACATCTGTGCACTTTAGGCCAAAAAATGGCCAATTGCAATAGGGCATACGAGATAATATGATTTAGTAATAATATAATTTGTTACACTTTTAAGGGTGTGTGCCAGCCCTCAAGTTGCACTCTGCACGTATGCTGATCATTTTGCGATTGATGTTGTTCCATAAACTAACGTTTGGTGTCTCGGCATACGTGAAACTAAAATTGAAATAAACAATTTTTCATTGCAATAAACAATTAAATTATCTGTCGTTTCCCCCACGGGCAAATATTTATTTCGCCTGATTGATAATGAAAAATTACCGAATCTCAAGAGGCATACGTTTAACTATCATCACGCTTTTTGCAGCGGGCTGACGGTCTATAAGGGTGTCAGGTGTGACGTGCCGCGAGCAGCAACGCTCGAGGAGGAAAACGCGTTACAAATTTGGCACCCGAGCAGGGAACCCGATTGTTGATTGGAGCAGAGACCGTTAGTCGGGTTTCATTTTTTCTTGCATTGTTTGTTGATTTGAGTAGGCATAGTTGGTCATTTTCGTTTTTACCGTATAACTGCCGAGAGAGCTGAATGTTGATTAGAGTAGGAACTTTTTTATACCGTTTTCGATTTTTTTTCTTGATGTAATGTTGCTGGGACCGTGTTATTTTGTTTTGACTGTCTTCTACCGTAGTTGTTAATAGAGCAGGTACCGTTTGATCCCGTTTTCCAATAGGAGAGGAGGAGATACATTGTAAATGTCTAGGAGAAACTCTGAGGAGCTAGACATTACTTTCCTATTTGATCGTGAAGCTGCTGAGAAAACACCCGTTCCTCCAATACCGTCCCAACTATCGACCGTAAGTCCTGTGGAAGAAGTTATAGACCAACAAGTAAGTTGGGTATATATACTTAAAAACGAAGAATTGAATGCCCATCCGAAGAAAAGAAATTTACCCATTGCGGGAATCGTTCCGGAAAAACGGAAAAGACTGGTTAATTTTTTAAGGCGGAAAAATAGGTCCCCGCAACCCGTTGTTGACCAGACTGAACCTACTGCTCACCCGACCGCTATGGCAACACCAATAGTAAATGTACACGATTGGAAGGTGTCTTTTGAAAACCGGGGAGATCCGGCGGCCTTTATAAAGAAAATTGAGGAAATATATACGGCAAAGAATGTCCAGAAAGACAATTTGCTACCGATGCTACCGGAATTACTATCAGGGGAGCCCGCATCTTGGTACCGTAATAACCGGAGCAGGTACACGACCTGGGACGAATTTGAAAAAGATTTCCGGATTTTCTTTTATCCTGTAAATTATGAGGAAGATTTAGAAGCCGACTACAAAAACGAAATGAATTGGCCGCTACGTGCATAACCGAGCTACAGACTTTAATGAGAAGGCATGGAAAGCTAACTCCCGAACAACAGTTAGCATGGCTGTACCGCAACCTGTTGCCCGAATACCGTTTGCAAATTTGAAAAGGGGACTTTGAGGATTTTTCCTCATTTTGTCAGGTGGTCAGGGAATATGAGTTCTCAGGAAGGAACTTCAGAATATACCCAGCACTAGTGGATTGAACCGTGGATCAAATTACCGTCCACAGCCGTCAGTTACACCAAGATATGGACCGTCCAATAACTCGACACCTGGTCCATCCAGAGAACCCGTCGCCAGTCAAAACCAACCGTCACCGTCCGATATTCCGCGCCGTCCGCCACCAGATACTACTCATCATTCGTCTGGATCATCTTCCCGTCAACCAATATGTTTCCGCTGTGGCGAGTCAGGACACTACCGAAACACCTGTCAAAACCCTCAGAAGATATTCTGTTCCCGATGCCGCAAGGAAGGAGTATTTTCCAGAGACTATTCCTGCAGAAGTCAGGAAAACTAATCCGAAGCTGTCCCGAGGAGAGGCCGATACAGCTTCCGCAAATCTTTGCCTCTCATACTGAACCACTAGAAGAAAGGAACGACCCCCAACCGCACGTAGACGTCGAAATTGAAAATCACAAATTCAGAGCATTGTTAGATACCGGAGCAACAAAGTCATATATTGGTGATCAGATGGCGAAGACGTTTTCCCAAAGAAAACAAACTACAGGCCGTCAAGCTACGAAGACCCGTTTAGCTAATGGAAATTTAGTCGCCATCACCGATTTATGAGCTTGAATGGAAGATCAATGACGTCACAATGGAGGGTTCGTTGGAGCATTTCCCTGGTCTTATAACCGACATTGTAATAGGACTGATGTCCTCCGGAAATATAATTTCCGCCTGTAGTTGGGAAGCGGAAATATATACATCAACAATGAACGTGTAAGGTGTTCCAAATTAGCCAGCCCGATTGGAATAGTGGAGACAGTGAACACACAGCTGAAAAAATCCGAGGCGGCAGTCCCAATCATCTGTAAAGTAGATACCAACCCTGGGGTTGGTAAAAGAAGTTGTTCCTGAAATTTGTCTGTTTCCGAAGTCTCTGAGTCTTCCCTGGTGTTAGGGGTTGACAAGGAGCAATCCGTCATTGAAACTTCTGAGTTTTCCCCGGTGTTGTTAGGGGTTGATGAAGAAAAGTCCGTTTCAAAAGTATCTGCGTCTTCCCTATGGTATTGTTAGAGGTTGACAAGGAGCAATCCGTTGTTAAAACTTCTGAGTTTTCCCCAGTGTTGTTAGGGGTTGATAAAGAAAAGTCTGTTTCAAAAGTCTCTGCGTTTTCCCCGGTGTTGTTAGGGGTTGACGAAGAACAATCTGTTTCCGTCTTTTCGCCGTTTCTCGTAGAGTGGAGAGATAGAAAAGAAAATAATAAATTTGGGACATATATGTTGCCTCCGGAAGATTTAAGCGATAACAATAATTATGGGAATATAAGATGTCCATTAGATATAATCAACCCCAGTGAAGAAATAAATTTAACTGAAGAGCAAAAGAAAGAGATGAATATTTTATTGAATCACGAACTTCCGATGTTTGAGAAGATTCAAGGTCCGACTACAAAATCCGAAAATGAAAGAAATTTGCAATACCGAAATAGACGCCATGTTGCAAGAAGGAGTAATAGAACCCTCTACAAGTCCGTGGAGCTCTCCGATTGTGATTGTAAAGAAGAAAGATAGGAAAAACCGTTTCTGTATCGACTTCCGAAAAGTTGTAACCCCCAAAACTCAATAATATCTACTAGGTCACAGAATTAGGCCATTCAGATCGACAGACTGTGGCCAGCGGCTAGTACTCATGTGTAGACGGCGTGGGTTCACTTACGCGCCAAGCAAGTGAGCAGCAATGCCAGATTATTTAGATGTGAAAGGGCGCCAAGTAGATTTACCGCAAAAAAGATGGCATCCCATTCCTAAAAATCTACTTAAAAGGAATGAAATGAAGAACAAACCAATTTTCCAATTACTTTGTACATATATTGAATCTTTCTGTTTTAATGAATATACAAAATGTAGTGAGCAGTTTGACAATTGTAGTAGTTTAGTGATGAGCTAAAGTAATGTTGAAAAATTCCATGGAGACAACGAAAAACTTGTTGAAAACAACCCAACAGGTTCACCAATATTCAAAAAAAGTTAAAACGTTTTAAGATCAAAATTGGAATAAGATAAGATTCTATTACGCTAAGACTCGAAATCTTAACTCTCTGAGTTCGCAAAATGTTGGTGGGAAAAGCCGACTTTCAACATATACCTTAGAACTAAATATAGTTAACCTTATAATATACTCCAACTTTCTATAAACAAATCGTCAAAATTTGATAAAGTCTGAATTGAGGAAACTCCCTCGAGTTATCCACATTAAAAAAAAGTCAAGGCGTGTAGCGTTGGATCCAATGCGTAAGCCGAAATGTATAAAAATATAGTGAAGTACTAAACTACAGCTAAGATTTTCCGAGTCATTTCCAACCGCATATAATATAAAAGTACCATTAAAATTACAAATAGGTTAAAAACTCTCTTAGATCTTGTAATATAAAATAGAACCAATAATTACAGCAGATAAGGTTTACCCAAATCCAAAAGCAGACTAGAATTGAGTCCCAGGATACATCTTATGGGGTGAAGTTGCAGCTCAAACGTCCAGTAGATCCAATCCATGCATCTTTCATATTCCCAGAAACATCCGTAACGCAAAATTATCCAGTAACTCGGTAGTCCTTCAATCCAGTATTATTCAAATTCCATATATAAGGGGTATATAAGGGGAAGAAAAAAAAAACCCTACGGGGAACAAATTCGAATAAGAATATATACAGTATCAAAATTTCTGAACACCCCCCGTAGTTATAAACTTAACAAAACCAAAAATGAATATCTCGCATATTTAATTGCATCCATTACAAAAACAAAAATATTTAATGATGATAAAACAAACTGTTTTCGATATGAAAATAATGACATCGGCTAACAAAACTTCGTTCAGTTTCAATCTATAAGTGAAATCAAAATTCCCAACGCAATATGCACCCAAAAAAAATTGAATTTGCTACATTCCATACAGCAAACATTTTCGCTGGAGAATGATAGTAACCCCCAGCAAAAGAAAATAATAAATAAATAATAATCATCAGTAATATCCATATAGGATACCCCTCGTAGATCTCATGGTTTCGTACAATCGTACATAAAATACTAAATGACAATTATATTTTTCAACTAACTCTATATGACAATAAAAACATCTCTTTTTCCGCAGCGGCAGCACACAGAAATCTTAGTAGTAAACAAGATATGTATCCAAAATAGACACAGACGGAGGAAAAACTTCTACATAATGGTCACTCAACGATAATGGTTAATTCACATACTTGAAAAACAATACGAATCAATTGCTGGCTTGATTTGACTTTTCGGACCAAACTAAACTGTATTTGCTTTAAAGCAGCCTATATAAATTAATCAATAGATCAAACATATTATATTATGTCAACTATTATTAGTTCAATCGCTACCGTCCGCAAAATGTATACAATAGTTGAATAGTTGATAATTATTATGCATAAGTCTCCTCTTAAAATTGTCAGAATGCTTGCCAAGTAAACAATTTCTCCCGATGACGAAAGAAAGAAAACCGGTAATTAGATATACTTATTGAATAATAAAAAATAATATTACTACCCTATTAAATTATATAAACCAAACAAAATTGTCAGCAAATAAACCATTTATGACATTAATCAAATTTAAGTGTGTGTAAGCTCACCTTTTAACTTGTGAAAGGGTTATCCCTTGGAATGTTAACAAAACTTCCGTCTCCTTCTGCTGAACCAATTACACAAAAACAAGCTCCATTGGTATTCGTCAAAAAGGTATGGTCATCAAAATCGGTAGGTAATTTAAAATTACTCCTTTATTAAACTTGCTTGAACCAAAAAAAATCTATCATGCCAAATCGTTTAAGCCTGATTACAACACCCAAGTAGTATTACAAAATCCTCCGAAGAGATGTGGACCTAGCCTTCCAAAAACAACACTTTCCAAGAATCTATATAAAGGCTGGATTATCCACATTAATATGGCCGTAAAAATATATTCCCATTCAATAGGATGTCACAAAGACACTTTTGTATTTTACAGGCCACGAAACTACCATCGAAACGGACAATGTCAAAAAAAAAAGAAATAACTTTGAAATCCTAATTAGACAAAATTTTTAATATTCCTATCCTTGTTACTCCAATGGGTCGTCAAAGAATCTATCTTGCTTCTAATCTCAATACCAGAATCAATTCGCCAACCAAATAAATAATTGAAAACCGATCCCGACAGAACTTGAAAATTCCGCTGAAGCTGGATGGAACAAGAAGAACGAGTACTTCTTCTTCATCAAATATACATTAGTTTGTATTAACATAAAATATTTTTCAGTCTCTTATCGAAAATAAAAACTAGATAAGTAATAAAATTATACCAACTAGGTAGGTTAATTATTTATGGTACACTAAATATTGTAGTTAGCTGTGACAAATTATACGCGAAGACCATAAGCGTCACAAACGGGCAGTTGGGGCAAATTTTAAAAGGAAAAATTCTAATGTGAAATAAAAACGTTACAAAGTGAATGAGGTAACAATGAAGGATGCCTACCCTCTTCCATTTATCAATGCTATACTGGATAAACTGCGAAAATCCAAGTACATTTTCAGTTTAGATTTGAAGTGTGGTTACTGGCAAGTTCCGTTAACAGCGGAAAGCAAACCCATTACCGCCTTCACCGCACCGGGACGTGGATTTTTTCAATTCACGGTTCTCCCATTTGGGTTACACTCCGCACATGCCACGTTCCAGAGATTGGTTGACCAACTAATAGGTCCAGATTTAGATCCGTATGCGTTTGCTTATCTGGATGACATCATAGTTTTGGGGGAAACGTTTGAACAGCATTCGAAAAATATATCTGAGGTGTTCCGTCGATTACGAGGAGCACGGCTGAAACTCAATCCGGAGAAATGTCACTTCTGTTTACCGTCGATGAAATACTTGGTCCATGTAATAACTGGAGATGGAATCCGAACCGATCCAGAAAAGGTCGAAAGTATAATTAAATTTGCAGCACCAAGAAATATCCGAGAACTTAGAAGGTTTTTGGGAGTTGCATCCTGGTATAGGAGGTGGCTCCGTTAACGAAACTACTTCGCAAATCTCAGAGATGGAAGTGGGCTGAAGAACAAGAAGCCGCTTTCGCCAAAATTAAAACATATCTGTCAGAAGCGCCGGTTTTAAGCTGTCCGGATTTTTCCGTACCGTTTACCTTGCAGACCGATGCCTCTGAATATGGTTTGGGAATAGCCCTTACACAACAGAGGGTTGGCCATGAACACGTGGTAGCGTATGCTACGAAGAATTACTTCGTCACTGAAAAAGAATGTCTTGCCATTGTTTGGAGGGTTGAAAAGATGCGTCCTTATCTAGAGGGCTACCATTTCACGGTTGTTACCGATCATCAATCTCTTAAATGGCTACATTCCATAGCTAGTCCGTCAGGACGCTTAGCTCGATGGAGTATCTTTCTGCAGCAATATGATTTCGAGATACAGTACCGTAAAGGTGCTCTAAATCGTGTGGCCGACGCCCTGTCAAGAAATCTGCTACCAATGACAGCCGAGAGCGACCCATCTATACTTTGTTTGACGGAGGTAACTGGCGAATGTTCATGGTACTGGAACAAGAAGGAAGAGGTTCTGAAGGACCCAGATAAATTTCCGGACTACTGCATTCGAGAAGACCGCCTATTATCCAGCAGAGCCTGACATAGGAATGTGAAAAAACAAAAAATATAAATTATATAAAAGATTAAATATTAGAGAAGAATAATATATACATACACTGGGAACATGTTTTCAGTAGTAATAACCCAAGGACATTGATAATTGTTCGAAAAAATTTTATGACAGATTTCAAAAGCTTGTTGCTTGGAAACAGACCGACGCCGTAGGCTCATTTTCTTCCATGTTGATTTTTCAAATTCACTACAATTTGAGTTTAAGTAGTGATAAGTATTGCAGATTGCAGCATGTAAACGTACTATATATATTATACAAGAATTTCAGACATGCGCGAACAATAGTATCTAGGGCATGTGCGAATGAAAGCATCAACTCTCGAATAAAATCTAAATAACTTGTTTGTAACGGTATAATTAGTAGACACATTGCAATAACAGGGTTGAACTGACTTTTATGTAATATAGGAGTGGAAATGAAAGATGTTATGGTTTTAAATTATTTATTAAACCCAAAGTGTAGTTAACATAAACACACATATCTACCATGTGGCAATTTTAGGTGGTTAACTGAATCTGAAATTGAATTATTCAAAGTCGATACTATTGAAGATGATTCACCCAAAGGGTATGTTTTGGAAGTTGACTTAGAGTATCCTTCCTATTTGCATGATGCGCATAGCGATCTTCCTTTCTGCCCAGAAAGTATCATCCCTCCAAATTCCAAATATTCGAAGCTAATACCGAACTTGTACGATAAAACCAAATATATCGTAAATTTAAACAGTGCTTACGAAATGGTTTAAAATTAAAAAAGATTCACAGAGTTATCGAGTTTTCACAGTTTGCGTGGTTAAAGACATATATTGAACTTAACACCAATCTACGCAACAACGCCAAAAATGCATTTGAAAAAGATTTGTTTAAACTGTTAATTAATGCTATCTTTGGAAAAACAATGGAGAACGTGGAGAAAAGAAAACGTATAATTCTGTCAAGTCTTTGGGAAAACACCAAAGGATCCATAGGAGCAAAAACTTTGATTGCGAAACCGGAATTCCAATCTTGTTCTGTGTTTAGTGATAATTTGGTGGCTATTCAGCTAAATAAAATTAAAGTAATGTATGATAAACCGTTGTATGTAGGATTTTCTGTTTTGGATATTTCAAAGAATATAATATATACGATTTTTATTATGATTATGTTAAACAAAAGTATGGTGATTCTGTTCAGTTGTGTTATACGGATACCGATTCTTTAGTGTTGGCGTACGTACTAAAAACTTTTACAAAGGCATGAAGGAAAATAATGAATATTTCGATTCGTCCAATTATCAGAAAAATCATATACAATATGTCTCAGTAAGTTGGAACCATATGGGAAACTTTTTTATTATTAATTTTAGGAAAAAAATGTATTCTTCATAAAAAGTTCTGATTATCTTAAAATCTAAAATACAATCAACAGATATCAATTTTTTTCAGTCGTGTACGAGGTATGTCAAAAAATATGAATTTTACTCAGAAGTAAAGTACCTTTAAATTTGACAATATCGAAAAATGTTAATGAAAAAAGTTTATCAGTACCAAAAACAATGTTCAAATATGCAATTACATATTTTTATTGGGATGCCTATGATTAAAAATAATTGCGGCTTCTCTATGGGTTTTATAATTTTCTCCCACAATCAAAACGATTTCTATTTTCTCTTCACTACTTAACAGAGCCGCCATTTCTTGTATTTTATAAAAACTAACCAGCGATTTGACGTTTACCGTCAGTGCATCCTAGATTAAAAATCGTTATGTACGCAAATTGCTATTATACAGAATTATCATTGCTAATACAGAGAAGTGAGTAAAAATAACAGAAATTGTTTTTTCATAGCAGATGGATAATATTAGATATCTGACAATAGCTTTCAATTATAATCAACTTTTTATGATAACAATTGTCAATATTCTGAAAAATAAAGGTACTTTACTCTTGAGTAAAATTCATATTTTTTGACATACCTCGTACAAGACTGGAAAACATTGATATCTGTTGATTGTATTTTAGATTTTAGAACATGCAGAACTTTTTATGAAGAATACATTTTTTTCCTAAAATCAATAATAAAAAAGTTTCCCATATGGTTCCAACTTACTGAGACATATTGTATAATGACATTCCTAAAACAATATCTGTTGTCGGTAAAATGGAAGATGAATTTGCTGGTGTAGTTGTTGAGTCTTTTTATGGAACTGGTGCTAAAGCCTATTGTGTTAAGTTATCAGAACGATTTCACAAGTCTGATATTTTAAAAAAGGCTAAAGGTATTTCTAAACATATAATTCAAACACAACTCCATCTTAATGACTATAAACAAATCGTTGAAACTGGTGGGGTTGCATATAGATAAATGTATGTTTTCATTTCCAATATGCACACCATTGACACAGAATTGAAGAATAAGGTGGCTATTTCTTCAAAGGATGATAAGAGGTATGTAATACCACATGACATAAATACTCTAGCATGGGGTCATTTTTTAATAAATCCCTCTTCCAATTCTGGCACATTACCTAGATGATCTTATACAATGATTAGAAGAAGAAGAAGCGGTGGAGAATTTTTTCAGTGATGTAAATATAGAAGAATACTTATATTCTACATATTTTGATTCTTTGTATGATTTAGATATTTAATACAAAAAATGCTATTTATATACTTTTATTTCAACAAACGAAGAATAACTTTATAAAATATTGAAACAGTTACAATTGTAGAACATGTAGCTATATAATATATAGGTATGCGTTTTTGTGTGCGTGCTTGAGATAACCTGGTGAGCTCCATACAACTGCAACCATTTCGAATCTTAGTAGGCTCTATTACTTTTGAAAAGGCGCACTTTATATGTTGTACTATTGTATTTCAGCCTTAAGGGTTACCGAATTGTTTGGTGTATAAGATTCCATTCGTATCCATTTTTCGGGCCAACTATCATTTTTTGTAGCATTACTATCAAAACATACAAACACTTCTCTAATATTATACGGATGTTGTATTAAAAGATAGTTGCCAATAATAGCTTGCATTATTATAAACGTTGTAGTAAGCATATCGACTAATACTAAATAAATAATAACATATTGTTTAATCTTTTATTGATTTATATTTCTTGAATATTACATTCCTATGTCAGGCTGTGCTGGATAATAGCTTGGGTTATATATTGTTGTATCGATCAACTCCTCTCCTACCAATTCACCAAAGTCATCCTCTTGTACATCGCTATTTTTTACGATTTGCTGTTTCAATTCGCGGATACAGTTCACATTTAACAGGCTATACAAATCACAGGGAAGACATACATAATTTTGAATCTCATCGAATCTTCTATGTATCAATTATTACAAAAATAATTACTTGCTTTTTTAGCAGAATAGTCATTCCGAATTTCCTTTCAAATAATACTTCCGTTAAAACGTTTCAATTAATTTCAATGAGCTTGGGTGCTACTAATTCCTAAATCGTTGAAACATCCCAAAACGATATACATAATTTTAAATCTCATCGAATCTTCTATGTAACAATTATTACAAAAATAACAACTTGCTTTTTCAGCAGAATAGTGTCACATCATTTTATACATGCGGGTACTACTAATTAATTCACTAATTAATTATCCTGCCAATTGCTTGCTAATGAGCTGTCTCGTTATATATTCAAGGAAGGTCAACCGGTCACTCACTTGCTTGCTCATGTGCTGTCTCATTATATATCTACTTCCGAGGACATAGCCCATTGAGCTAATAGTTTCAGCCTCCCACCGGATATGGACTACGACCCCAACGAAGACTGGCTACAGTTTGAGGAGGAATGGTTTGACTCCGTAAACACGATGGGAAACTTCGAGTATATGAATCTAGACGCCGAGTTAATGGAGGTTACACCTTACATTCCAGGAGCGACTCCTCCTCCCTCCCCCGAACCGCAGAAGCCGGAGGTTTACGTCGATAAGGTGCTGGTCTGCACCCTTTATGAGAGAACCACCGTACAGACCGGGGAAGATTCCGCTTTAAGCGCTGCAGAAGTTTCAGGAACCATCACCCAATATTCTTCCGGAATATGGTCGTCTTTCCAGCCACTTGGTGACGAGGCCCCCAGTTTTTCTGCTCCGCAACCGTTCCTTGGCAAAGCCCCTTACAGGAGCTCATACGACTCGACTTCCCCACCGTCACGAAGTCCTGTTATGGTCACCTCCGACTCCCCGTCACTGGAGGAAGAACTGTGGGCGTTCATAGAGAACCATACCCCGACACTACCCTGGCCAACAGCGTGGGTAGAAAAGGCCCAAGCACTACGGCCACCGAAAGTGGACCCCGTTGAATGGTGCCGAGTTAGCATGAAGGGGCGTGATGGAAATCTCCACAACTCATGGCTACCTCCTCCTTACTCGGGGGGAAATTAGTGTTTGTTTGTTTGTATTTTGTTTTTGCTCTCATGCGGTTTTTTTTTGGCTTTTCAATTTTCTTTGTAATATTTAGTAATTGACCCACAACTGTTGAGCCAAACTCTATAGCCTTTATAGTTTGCAGATCTTTCGCTGAAAATATGGATTCTGAAGACTCCATTGAAGTTATTACCATGTTCGATATTAAAAGTTTGTCCGAGGACAAGGCCGACGAACCGAAACCTTCGTCCGTCAAGCAATTGCATGAAAGCAGACCAGAAATAACTCGACGATCGACGTCCAGGGACCGAGTCATGCGACCACGCCAAAAGTGGGACTTTCCACCACGAGAAAGGAAACGTAGCCTCCTTGAACCTGAGCAATTTGTAATGATTATAGGGATACTTTGTGCTGGAGATGCGTACCGTCGGCCATCGCCGCAATAATTGTACTCGAAAGGCTATATTATTTTGTTCCCGATGCGGCCGCTATGGACGAATGTCTCGAAAATGTCCGTGTGTCGACCTCGTCCACCGAAAGCCATCTCGATGCAACGACAAAGTAGCTCAGAGGTCGGTTGCTGTTCAGGCCCACTTTACCCGCCGCCCTAGTCCAGTCCGTCCTTTTCGAGATATGGGAGTCCAGTGTGATCTCCTCGAATGCACGCCAACTCCAACTAGCGTGCCTCGTCGGTACTCTGATGTCCGGAGGAACGACGCCCGAAGAGCTGGACCAGCTACATGTTCCTACCGAATTCGCAGATGCCAAGCCTAGGAAGTGTATCCTACAAGACTGTCTAGTGAAAAGTGGTCAAACTTTAATTCCTTCATAATAGGAAGAAAATTATTTTGATTCCAATTTTGGAATACGTATGTAAAAAAAATATCTTGACGAAAACTGTGCTATCGTCAAAAATTTTTTTTTCGTAAGTAAGGGGGGTGTGTAACGAAGTTACATTTTCAGTTATTATTCTTATGTTCGATTTCACCATCCAGTTCCTAAAGTTAGGTAATACCTAAATCAGATTTTGGAATTGCTAAGTGAAATTTTCGTTTTACCACGCGCTAAGAATTACTTGAGAGTGACAATATTGAGTATTTTCTATCATGTTTAGGCGTTTCTTAGCGCATGGTGAAACGTAAAATCTATTTTGTCATTCCAAAATCTGATTTAGGTATTACCTAACTTTAGGAACTGGATGGTGAAATCGGACATTGGACATTTAAGTTTTAATTTCTTCAATTTACCTGAAAAGATGTTCAGCTAGGCAACGCTGTAAAACATTATTAGTTTATTTCAAACATTTAGAATTTCCATTTACTTTGGTCAAAAGAGAACCTTTGGTAAAGTGTATCAGTAATTTTGAAAAGAAAAAACTAGATATTCTAGGTGACGATAATTGATTTCAAATCAGCGTAGGAGTTTAGCATTTTTGGAATATATTCGCGCAGAAAATCAAAAAGTAGGGATAGGACATAGGTAGAAGGATTTTGAATAATAAAAATAAAAGGACTTGAAAACCGACCAGTGTGAGAGTTCAGCCGTTACAGTTTTGCTGCCACTCCGACAAGTTTTGCTTTTATTTTAACAATGCTGCAATTATTCACATTTTTTGGAGGTGAGTTTTTGGTAGGAATCTAAAAACTAAATTGGTTCTGATTCAACAAGTGAAATAGATATAGTTTTATGCTGAGATACCGTTTTCAGTCACAAATGATTATAATTCGTATTTCCAATTTTAATTTTGTTTAAGCTTAAAGCTGAATACAGTTTCAAACTGGTCTTGTGTTAAATTTTAAGAATTACCATTTATCAGTGGTCCTCTTCGAAATTACTTTGTTATTCGTAATCGGTAATTGTTGTTGCTGAACCTCATTGCACCTTTTCCCCAACATCTCCTAAACCTTTGTTGTTCTGAGTTGCTTTCAAACATTCTTAGACGTTCTGGTGTGTTTGAGTGTAACTAATAACATCTTCGGAGATTATCAGGTTTTCGCTGACGTTTAGGCTTATCTGATATTCCCCGAGAGAGTCCCGTTAGTAAAGACACCGTTCCCAATTTCCCATAGTCAAACCCTTGTTGTTCTGAGTTGCTCTAAAACATTCTTAGA
>CAJUYI010004494.1:0-18382 GCA_910591695.1 Galerucella pusilla
TTTGGTACGTCTATGAAATCTACTAAAATGAATGATTTATTACTCCTTGTCCTTTCTATATAGACCATACGTCCCTGATTATAGTTAAGTACCTTTCATTCCTGGAATTTTCATAAATCCAACAATACTCCAATCGCTTTACCTTCCCTCAGATTTTTATTGTTTCCTTAGTGTATCATTGAAATCTCATACCAATAAAATTGAAATGAAAACACATTGGAGCTTCACCAGTATGTCCATGATTAGGTAGGTACATTTCTTGTTTCGTAGATGTTATAAACCTCATGAAGCATAAATAATTACAAGTATTATATTTTTATTCAGTTTTCTCAGTGTATCTAAGACCTAGGTCTAGTACCTATGAAATTGAACTTGGATGACGTTAGAGTTACACTGGATATAATGCAAAAATGTACTTGAATTGATGTACGAGAGTACTTAAACCTCCTTTTTTGAGAGTGGGTTGAAAATCACAAAACATCTATCCACGTATTTCTCCATTTTGTCACACATTCTTCAAAGCGCAATTTCAATAGAAAGAATGGAATACTTATTAAATGCTAAAAGTCACTGAGATTATTAATACCTTTGCATTGCAGGATATTGCAATTAACAGGTGGTCTTTGAGTACTGTCCCTTTCTGATGAAATTGTGTTGCAATCACAAGTACCTAGTCTATGTAAGTAGCAAACATAAAATCAATTCTGATTCTAACGTCTCCAGCTTGTTTTTGTCAAACGTCCAGTTTTATTCACAGATATCATCAACTCACTCCACAATATGAATTTCAAATTTAGTTGATGATTCGTTTGAGTTGTATAGTTACAAGTTGCAAGTTTCTTAAACAGCAATAACCATTTGTTCATTTATTTTTCCAATCGAGACCAATTATATAACTGACTCCCTGGGAAAAAGGATCTATAACTGGAAAATAGCCTGAAGAATTTGCAGCGAAGTTTTAGTGAATTGAGTTTATAACGTATTAAAACAGTTTTCTGTAATATTGTCGTATTTAATGAAGCGCGTTACCAATACATATCGCGAAACAATTATAATTATTTTAACACTTTATAAAGTTTGGAAAATATGTTTTAAAAACAGTGACCTTTCAACAAAGAAGCAGCTAATACTTCCCGGGGTTTGTATATCTACAAGATATTCAACACCAATCATGAGTAGTTGGTCAAAATAATTATAATTATTCAGCTAAATTTACCAATTCAATTTATGTTTATTCCACTGTATTCCCACATTAATAATATTTCATATCTCAGTATCTGAAATAAGGTATTTATCATTACCTTTTATGTTTGAAATAATATGACTTGACAGAATAATGATCTTACATATTTTACTGAAATAAATAAACATCTTCAACGATGAAAAATCTCCTTCAATCTTCTTGAAAGCAAGATCTAACGACTACAGCCACTCACATAACCTTATCAAATTATTAGCACAGCAATCTTTCACTCGTTCATGTAAAGACACAAGAGATCTTGAGATTTTTTTTTGGATAAGAGGTACGTAGTCCCCAGTTAGGTCATTTTTAACGTGATTTATGTTGGAAATGACGAAGACATCGAGTAAGGAGACAAGAAGGAAACTCCACGAAACGAGCTTTGGGAAGAACGTGAGGTCAAGAGGGTTTTCGGCGAAGTGATTTACCGGAAGAAATATTGTTCCATTGTATGTGTATGTACTATTTTTGTTATTCGATATAGAAAGTAAGTCAACAAAATATTGTTGGAAAAAAGAACTGATGATGAAATCAATATTGGTTAATAATACAGCTGACAGGAAACGTGAATAAGTAAAAGAAACCGAACAAAAAATAAAAAATATTAGCCAAATACTGTGACATCATTAATACTTACTGTGAAATAGTATACAAATTCACACATAATATGTTAAGGTTAGGCAAAATAACCAGAAAAAGTGAGCTCAGTGATTATTGTCTTTTCTCTTACTTCGGGTGTTATATAATAGGACCTGCAACTTTAGTTTATTTCAGCGCATCACCTTTTCGAAAAGTATAAAACACACATCTGCAGATGACAAGGGAATTATAAACAATATTCATCCAACTCTAAACAGGGAATATAAAATAAATACTAAATACTAGAATTAAGAGAGGACCAGAAATGAACAGTGATCATTGCCTATTGGTGGCAAAAATTGGAATTAAGATTACTATGGAAAAAATGTTGGAAGAATTTGCAGAATAAGGTGATCTGATGGAGTAATGAAGACTTATAGACTATCTTGAAATGAAAAATTTGAAAACTACACAGAACAAACGAAACTTGAAGCAACTGATATTTTAAACTCAATGGAAAGCAGAAATGAAAAGTAATTTGATTCACTTAACTGGAATTCAACGATGGGTTTTTTTTGTTCGACCATCATTTAATATGAAGTTTTGGAATTTAAATTATCCTCCATCGGTTGAAGCAAAGCAGTAGCAGAAATTTTGATTCTACCATTATAGGAGAGTTAGTCCTCCTCAGGGCTTGATCTGTGCCTGTGCACCCAAAGGATGGCCATTTGGTTAATTTCCGCAATGTATCGCTCTTCCGAATGGAAATTTAAATGCAGGAAAAAACCACAGAGAACATGTATCCACATCCCAGATAAGGAAGGGAAGGTGTTTGTTATTATTTTTTTCATAAAGTGTAGTCAGGTGCCGAAAAGTGTGTAGGATGCACTGAAAACTGGGATTGTGATGTTGCGCCTCGTAGGCGACTACTCCTCTGGGTGCTGTGATTATCCGGTTTCTTTCCATGCACTTTTCTTTCGGCTTTCGGTGCACTTTTTTGGGGGAGCTTTTGCCGTTTTGGAGCGTGTTCGGTGTGGAAAGAGTGATTGTGGTGTCCTAGTCCTTGGACAGAGCAGTTGTAGTTGTAGTAGGACGTTATCAGGTGACGAAGCGACTCGATTACCATCCTAAGGGAGGAAGGGATTGCAATCGTCAAGATAATCCAAGCTGATACACTTCTTCCCGGTGCACGGTGGTCTTGTCTTCATAGAATAACAGGCTGATTTTAATAACTTCATTCAGATTTTTTTCAATTTCCACTGAATTTTTTCATTATTAAACGCTTTTATAAATATGAGTAATGTTTCATATTCCTTATTCCTTGAAGTCGTAACGTGTTAAAAAATATTTTCATTTGAAAATCTCGATGCAAGTATAAAACATCCACTCTGTAACATCACTAACAGTACAACCCGCTTGTGCCCTCTTTCATATTTTTTGTCCGAATAAAAACTTCATTACTGCCATACCGCACGGAAATTCTCCTATCACGGCCAATTATCTCTCCTACATAAGCATTTGGCCAATTTGTTAGCTCCGTTTCTTGAGATAACATTGTCTTCTTCTCAGAAATGAAGTGGCCTTAGGGCCGGGAGGATTTATTGTAACTGACTTAGTGGATTATGTTATTGTTCAAGATCATATTGTTTGCCTTAACATATAATGAATGTAACAGAGTAATAGGTAATATAATCTGCTCATTAAAATTGAATACTTATATTATACCAATAAGAATTTGTACTATGATAAAAGTGGAAAATAGTTTTCATTGTAGTTGGTTTTTAAATTCATAAACTCCCCATCGTATTTTATCACAAAATTTTCACATTGTAACTAATTACAAGGCCATTTGAATAATATCTAAGGATCTTTCAAGGCATCAATTTCAACAAAAACAAGAATTGACCTTGGGAAGATAGAACTGCATATGTATAATATACAGAGTATTTCAATGAAAACTATCCTCAGACGTAATGCTGAAGGAGTCACTTTCACGGAATATTCACAAAATACGTCATAAATCATATAAAGCGAGACATCTTTTTGCTTATAGGTATGTGGAGGTGTTATTTGTTCACTAAGCTTTGTGTTAAAAACATTCACTATGTGATTTTTGGATACATTCTCAATAATATTTCGTTCGTTAAAAATCACGCAACCAAGAAAATGTTGCCTGGATAACAAGCTTTTTTGATAATAAGCCGATCAAACGACAAAGAGGATTGTTAGCTAAAGGCATTAAGGAATCTCGCAGAATAAGCCGGTACAAGATCAAGTGGACTTATAGACTGGTAAATGGGTTCGTAGATTGTTATAGATTTTCAATATATCAAATTAATGGGTTATTATAGAAATCGAGGGTTCCTAAATGTTCACAAATCTCACCATATATACGCCACAAACTTTTTCAATCTAAGCTTAGTCAGATTTTCTCCACAATTTTTTGAGTTAGAATATTGTTAATATTATATAAATTTTGTTTTGTATGGTACTGCAAAAATAAAACATTTACAACGCTTCATTTGTGATTGTACCTGCCATTAATAGTTATACGAAAATTATAGTTTGAGACTGCTATATATGAAAATATAAACATATCCAATATCTGATTAATCCAATATCCGTGAAATCAATCAATCATAAGCATAACCTATACTTCATCACGATTTTAAAATAAGAGGACATATTTGTGGTCCTCTGTTAACCCTTATGTAGCTAACTTCTCTTTTAGAGTATATAATAGTTGGCAAACTATTTAAATCATCCAAAAACTGAATATTAAAATCGACATTGAGACTTTTTGGAAATAAATTGTGGAAAAGTATCAATATTTTATTTTGATATTGATAATGTTACATTACATACAGACAATTTACTCGTAATAAGAGTTTTATTGGGAGTATTCTACCCATATCAGTGATCTATTCCATTGAAGATAATAGCTTGAAAGGTTTTACATGTCTAATACTATGGAATTTTGAAAACATGCTTATGGAGATGCAGCTTCTGCGTGGATAAAGGAGCACACTGGTATGAAAGGTAAAGAAAAGACATCAATAATTACCGGAAGCAACAGTTGAGCTTGGAACACTACTAACTGTTGAAAAATTTTGGGTTTCATTAAAAACAACCTAAGTTAGACAAACGTTAGATGGTTGAACTTGTGGAAGAATTCTTTTGACAACTTTGACAAATTTGACTACTAGACAAAAATAATTTTTGATTGTCTAGTTGTCAAATTTTTTCTGTTGTGTCAGTTGGGGATAAAAATTAATTTCTACTTATTTTTTCTTGACAACGGTAGCTGGAACGCTACCGAAACGTTGAAATAAAGAGTTTAAAAATATTGTGGTTTAATTTCCCAAGAAATTAAAATAAGAATGAATAATATACCACAAGGAACATACAGAAGATATTGTGGAAGAATGTTGCCAAAAAAGCTCATACTTCTTGATTCATCCTAATCTACCTATTCCAAAACCATACATTTTTCAATATTCCTGCAACAAACTTCCCACATTAAGTATTTTCAGAAAACAAACTAACCATCGAGAGTCTTCCCTGAGCATTTACCGAAATTACATCGAAAAATCATACGGAGATCTCAGTGATTTGATGTTTGCCTGCACTGGATATTTCACACTCACACACTCCTCACAATCATCAGAAATTAATCCTTAGAACATTAACAGAGGATTACCTCTCTTGTGATCATTTCTCCTTCTATTACTCTCACTTGCTTGTAAGAATTTTATTGTGAAACTTCTCAAAAACTTCTTCATTAGAAAACTTTCCGAAGTGTATCAACATTAACTTTTTTCAGATAATGGTATGAATAATAAGCTTCTGGTTGAATTGATTTCATTCCAAAAGTAAACAAACCCAACACAACTCTATAGGTTTCAAACGTGAGAATGATTGGAATTGAAGTTGTTAAATGGAATGGAAAGAATTACATAGAAACATAGTTTCACCTTCATGATGACGCAAAGACTCAACAGCTTCTGATTTTTACATTTTTTGGAACCAAAAAAATAATTAGACGCGTTTTACCTACAACCCCCCTGTAATCAGTCAATAACACACAGTCGGCATCAATGTAATGATGTCATAACATCTTAGCAACTGTCAATAGACGTCGCCATCTTATTCAAAATTAACTATTTGAAAACATTCGATATTGCCACGAAAAGCCTAAAGTATGTATTGATTATAATTGAAAAATGTTTTTTTGATCATCAACAATAATATATTAATAATGATTAAACGTCAGTTCTTTTATGTGCTTTTTTCATTGGTAATAGAATAATAGAGATGGAGGAGATGGAAGTTTACCAAGCACCTCTAATAATGTAACTGTTGCTTCTTATGCTTCAACAAGCAAAGGAAGCAATTTATAATTTGTGTTGGATAACTGTACTGTTACTATGAACAATTATTATAATAACTAATATTATGGAATTAAATGTTATACAATAAAGTTATTAAAAATATCTATTGTTAATGTTGTTCAAGTATTATTAATAATAAGACCATAAATACAAGTACAAGTAGGTCGTAGATAAAGTATAGTACGTAACTCGTGCTGTTTCTGGAGCGTCCGCTTCACTGGATCCCATTCCTAGTAGACTATAATATTGTTAGAAAGTCATACAAAAACGATTTTATTCCTGCATAATTCATCTAGAACGTTATCTACTGTGAATTGTCCTTGGAAAATTTTTTGTAGTCTTGAAATTCAGAATATTATTGATTGTCTTGTTGTCGAATTTTAACACCAGTTTCAGATAGGGATCAGAATTTGAAAAAACTTGATAATGGCAGCTGGAAGGCTAACAAATCGTTGAATTGACAAATATGAGAAAAGTTGAGTTTTAATTACCCATAATAATTAAAAAAGAAAATAATGAATACACCACAAGGAGCATACAAAATATATCTTTAATTCCAAAAAAACTATTAAAAATGTGAAAATCTCCCGAGTGCAATAATGTTATAAGGTTAAATTTTGTTATTAAACATTCTTGTGACACTTTTCACTTCTACAAAATGAACATTCCAACTAACCAGGTCAGAACTAACGAGTCATCTCCACTTTTCACTGTTCCGACAACAGGAACATTTTCCAAGAGATGAATTTGTGCTTCAGCTTATTATTTGTCTTTCATTAGAATTTTTCCGCTTGTCTTTGACTGGACTAAAATAAGAATCGAAGATCTAAAATCCGGGATAAGCGTAGCTCGGTAGACTGTCTAGTTGCATCGTTTCAAAGTGCATCCAACTATGATGCGATAGTCCGCAAATGTCGCCGGGTCCACGACATTAAGGGATTACGGCTGTTGACGAAATTTAATTCGTGTTTTGTTTAGAAAGTGAGGTTAGACTCTGGATACAATGTGATAATAAATGGATACTGTTGAGTTGGTACAATAAAGTTAACAATTGTTGTGGGAAAAAGTGGAATTCGTTGCAATATATTTGATTCATCTATTTATACAGTTGAAAAATCAGATATACTCACGGTATGTTCTTGCGCATAGTAGCCGACAGCGTGTCACGTCATGTGGGAATCTCAATCGGTGATGTACATGTACAATGCTAATACTCTGTTTGTGTTTAATTTTTTTGCATATTTCCACTTTATAAATGATTATTTAAACGCGACATGGTTTTTCAAATATAATATGAAATATCACTTTATCTAATTCCTATATCAAATGTGACACTTTACGTCACTCCTTGACGTTAGGTAACGTCACATTTTTCATAACCTTCATATATCAGTTATGAAAAGTAGTTATGTAAAAACTTTACGTAACTGTTTATGTTTCAACATAGAGATAGCACATGAGTTTCAAAGAATAATTTATCAATTAGGTACCGTCAAAACTGACAATTATTTCATTATTTAAACTGTACAATTAACCCATTATTTCAATTCAATAGTATTTTGAGATTTATAAACATTGAAAACATTATTCAGGACACAGTTATTTGAAGTAAGTCAATTTTCTGGGTGAATACATCATAGTAACAATACTTCCATTTGATTCCACTTCAATATGATCATTGTAATTGAAGATTCTATTGAATATTATGGAAGCGCGGAATTATATAAAACGTTGTACGTAAACACGTTATGAAGAGAGCGACATTGTTCAACACGCGTAATTTGCAGAACTCGCTAGCGCTCGTTTTGGCAAATATTACGCTTGTTGAAAAATATCGCTCTTTTCATAACTAATTACGTAAATATCTATTATTATCAATAACTTAGTTATCTTTTTTTGGTAAGTACAATGATGCTGGGAGTTAACAATGTACAAAACGTGTAGAAATATGTAGTTAATATATTATATTTTTCACATTTTGAAAAGATTTGAAACAGAAATATTTATGGGTGGACAAAATTAAAACACACCATTATATTACAAATATTTTATATTTCATATTTCTACCATTATATTTCATTTATTATACAAGACTCCTTAACAAAGGTGTCACCAGTGTGGTTAATGCGTATGGTTAATGCGAGTGTATTAATAACCATTACATGAAACTTACATACACTATTTTTTCTACGAAAATAAAATTTGATTTGAAAAAAAATGTTTTTTAAATATCAAAAAACGGGGCCCTACGGGACCACATTAAACTAATATAAAACGTATACAGGTATGTTACTGTTAGTAATAAATTATTGTAAACAAAAATTAATAAGTTTAAATATGTATTTACCTTGGTGATCATTAAGTATTTTTGGTCTGGTGCTCGATATTTATTTTAGTCTTTTCTCGACATTCTACAGAAAATATTGCTTCTGCCTACTTGGTGATTTAAAAATCTAGATTTCTATTGGTCAATCTTTCAGTTTCATGATGAAAACCAGTGTTATAATGAGTTTTATTATGAAAATTGACATTCAATTAATAATTTATAGTATAGGAATAGAGAAAGCTTATATTTAAAATCATTTATTGAAATTTGTTAATTCTGACATATTCTTTTGACATATTATTCTTAATCGTTACAGAACAAAAATAGCCTCATAATATGAAACAAAATTAAATAACACTAATATCAGTAAATTAGTGGGTAATAAAATTCGAAATAAACGAATCAACTCAAGTAAAATAGAAATTTAAGCTAACAACACCTTGTATTGCATGAAAATACAATGAATCGAAAGACTGGTGAGCGGTGGGTGTAGATTTCTGGTTCCCGCGTGACGTAACTGCGCGGTTCGGACGCAATTTGGAGTAGAAATCAGCATACCGTGAGTAAGTGTAACGTTGGAGGGCCTTATAGACCCACTCACCATAAACCTAACCTAACCTAACCTAACCTAACCTAACCTAACCTAAGTGTATCGTGGATATACTTGTTTTTAGACCTACACCTAGTAAGGTTTCGAGTGACTACTCGACATCTCAGCCTTCAGGCTTAACTGCTCTTGGTTGTACTGTCAATTCGTATTCAATTATCAATGATATTTGTATCGAATCCGTTCTCGATAAATCTTCTTCTTTGGGTCCCTCATTCCTTTCTTTTCCCTCTGACCTCTAATTTGGTACATTGTTTGGTTAGTAATTGACTCCAAGGGTTCCCTGCCCAGAAGTTTGTTGTGTACCTGTTTGGGCATGTGCCACCAGTACGTCTTATGATTGTTACCTCTTATTTTCCAACAAAATAAAGAAATTTCGTCACTGATCATATTACGCAAATTATTTTCAATTCATTTCCACTCTCTTGTGATATTACCACAGAAAATAAGCTGACGAAATCATTTTTATTAATGAGGTATCTAACAAATGAATAGAATATAGTATTTTTCGTACTTCCGGGCCTAAAGTGACAACTTCACTCCCTTGTGACAGGTACTAAAGTGTCACATTTAATCTCTCCGGGATTAAATATTGACGAAACTCCCGGAACGATTAAATCACAAACAAACGAATTTAAAGGATATTTTATTGAAAAATATAATTAATTAGAATGGTAATTAACGTTAATATTCAAATTAATATTGTGACAGTTCGTCATATTGACCAGTCTTTCCTGGGTTAATGCAGCAGGTAACTGACGAGTAACAGATAGGATAATTAATAAAATCATACCGGAAGTACGAAAAGTATCGTATATACCTTGCGACTGAAGTACATTTAATCCTTCAGGTAAATTATGGCCCTCCCTGCGGTCGGGCCATAAACTTTACCTTCAGGATTAAATGTACTACTTCAGTCCCGCGGTATATAATATACTATTTTAATATAGCATTACCATTTTTTGAGACAAACCTATTTCTTCTATTCTGTTCCATTGCGTAAAAAGCATTGAGGATCGTATGTTCAAGACGCTCAGGTGATTGTAATCAGTATTAAAATCTAAATCGTCTAAACAGTTATCCTCATTTGTTTTTTCTTGCATTCTTCATTTCAATGAATAAAAATTCCATTAGGAATAGAATTGGTAGCATTGTGTTTGACAGTTGAAATTATTGTATACCATTATTCTATAAAAGCTGGGTAATCTACAAGATAAGATTTTAACTTTCGACTAATCAGAGTTACAAATGTTATTATGTAGCTTCTGTAACAGTTCCAAGATATAATATATGTTTTTGACAATTAGCTGATAAAAGGAATTAAAAAAGAAATAAATTTTTTATTTTACCGGGTCTACCACTCGCATAAATTATTGAGACAGTGATTAGGAAAAATAATTAGGTATGGTGGCATTCTTTTGATTTGTCTTGTTTTATCAGATGTGTGCTAGATGCAGTTGTTTTGAACGCTTGACGCTCAATAGGGGGCGTATGAAAAGAATTAAATATTTTGTTGAAAGTTCAAATTGAGCGATTAGTCTCTTGATTTCAGGGCTCTTGCTTTGTTTCAAAAATACTATATTCAATGCAAATACTTACCTTCTTGTTGTTTTCATTGTTCTGTATATTGAAGATGAGAAGGTATTTTATGAAACACGAAATAAGTGATGATGTTGGGATCCCAACATTAAGACCAGACTTGGGAAGAGTACCATTCAATGGTACACATACAACTCAAATTATATAGAAGGTACTGGAATAGGAGTGTACGCCGTACGGGCCGGGAAGAGAACACGCCAAGAGCTTGGGAAAAATCTCCAGAATACCTGAATCGGAAATTGACGCATGGAAAAGTGTGCTAAGCTCAAAATTGATAAAATATAAAGGATTACCATCATGTTAAATAGTCCAGCAGTCTCAATGAGGTATTGGGTAAACATTTTTCAAATGGTTTGGGAAGGTCTTGTTACACCAAAGAAACTAGGCGATAACAACCTTACTGTGTATTCCAGGACGCACTGGAATAGGGGGTAATAGACTAGCAGATGAACTGACAAAAAAAGGGCTAAAACAACCATTGGGAGGTCATACGACCTAGATGAAACAAAGAATCCTAGGGCGGAGCACCTAGAGGACAATATTGGGTATATAACTTAAATTATTGAGGCACCAGGTTGAATTTGAGGTTGGAAAAGAAAATATTCCACCCACTTTAAGGTTATTTTTAATAAAAATGGTGGAGAATATTGTGAGTTGAATTTTTGCAGATGGTTAGAAAGGGTTTTTGAAGTGGGAATTTATCATATCAAGATAGTGCTAGTTGGACAGAGCTGAATTTAGAGGAGTCTCAACAGTTTTCAATCCAACCCTCTGAACATTTAATGCTTTTTGATGATTATCGGCCTCACACAATGATGCTTAAGTGGAGAGGTTATTCATGGTAAGAGAAGCCAACGATATAATTTGAACCAAACTTCAAGTATCGCTAATATTATATATTCAGCCATTTTTACGAATACAGTCAAATGATTATGGATATTTATTTCAAACCACTGATTGGACACTTCGGACTTATATTGATGTCAATATGGAAATAATTATCAATATCCTTCCATAATTTTCTCATTGGATAGTGTTCAGTTTCATTTACCTACAGCATAATAATAAGTCTATGAAAATGTTGGGATTTGATTGCGAACTGATAAGGACTTTAAGAATGTTTTGGCACTCAAGTCAATGTATTTCACATTAGTCAGGTCATTGATGGAATATTGTTCACCAGTCTGGTCACTATCTTACCAGATTCATGTAAACAACTTGGAGAAAGTTCAGAATAAACTCATTAAGTAGATGTCGTTTAAAATTGGAATGCCTGTATCAACTAATACATATCAAGAGATAAGAGACTGTCTCAGTATAGACTGAGATCTCAAGCTGATATAAAATTTCTCCATAACTTACTCTGTTATAATATAGACTATATCCCGTATTGGTTTCCATGTCCCTTAGAGGTCCACAAGAAATGATCATACTTTTGGGAGGTTTGCTGCAATAAGCAGAATTTTATCCAGTGCAAACAGGTTGGATTTCAACATATCTGTGTACTCTCTTAGGCAATTCCTAAGAGATATGAAATCATAGTATAGGATTGCGATTGCATTATTTTAAAGAGGTATTTTAATATTGTATTGTGATTATTAATTTTTGTTGTCACTCTTCACTGAGCTCCTTGTCATAATTGTTTTTACTTATATTAAGCTTTAATTTTATTTTACACGTTTAACCTATTTTGTCCTTGTTTTCAGAAAATACTGGGTGTTACCCGTGAATAAATAAATAAATAAAATAAATATTTATATATTCCATTGAAAAATTGGTATTATTCAATCTACCAGTCACAAAATATTATTATTCTAATGCCAATGGGATTGGGATTTGCGGTTCACTTAGCCTATCTTCCATATACCCAAATGAGATTAAAAAAATTTCAAGTAAGTTCAATTTACTCAGGAATTTGGTGACTTGGTTCAAATAAGGAGAATCTGAAGAAACATTTTGAAATTTTCCGGAAAATTGAGGTTATTTGCGCTCTTTCTCAACACTCTGCTTCACGCATACAATTATTCCAAGATCAGTATCTTATAAAATGACTATTTTCCTATTTAATGAGGGAAGTAATACTTTTTCCGCACACCTTTATCCAAAGTATGCATTTGTAGGAAGCAAAGTCGTACTCCCTAGGGCAGAGAAGTACTTTTACTCCCTAGGGAGAAGAACTAAAAGTGACGTCATGGTACCTACGTCATCAATGAAATAACTCAAACGGCATTGACGACCTATCCTATATAATATTCTATAAGTATAAATTTTAACGTTTATTTATAGAACACCCTGTATTTCGCAAAATGGTAGAAATCAGTAAATTGTTATTTCAATATAACGATATTTACATTAACAATTTGACTTCAACTCATAGATACATCAGGTTTTCGAATTTAGGACAGTATAGAGCATGCTATGGTCCATTGACAGATTAACAGTTTCAAAGTGAGTTAGGTCACAGATTACACCCTCTGTACTCTGTGGTTGGGTACTCTATAATACATCGCTTGCAGTGAAGTATACTTTTCTGCAGCGTGCGGGAAAGATAAAACCTGAACCTGAACTAAAATACGTACGGAAAAGTAGGTATACCACTCTCGTACAGAAGATATAGAGACTTGAAATTTTCCCACAAAGTCTAAAATTCACGTATTCAGTATTGTTCAGGCCATATAAGTTATTAAATATTAGTTCTTTTACTGTTCATGTACAGAATAAAATTCGTCGAATCACTACTTCCAACCAAAATGTAATTGATTTGAACCAGGATGAAACTTTTAAATCTCTCTATTTCGGAATATCTTAATCTGCTTGTGAATTTCCCCTTCCGCAAACTTTTAACTCTACAGTTTGAGCTGTAATCTCTCGTTTTACTGAAATTCAGTCAAGTTTCAGCACATTGTCGCAATGAAATCGCAAGGTAAGTATAAGTTGTTTGTTGGAGAGATTAAAGGAATCATCTCAAATCTTAAGTTGGCATTAGAGGTTGACAGAACTAGCTATTGTCTTGGAATTATTCACATTTCTAAGCAGGTAATAAACTGTTTGAAATTGCATTGTTGAAAGTTACACAGTTTTTGTTTAAGCAATTATTTTAATCATTATAAAATATTTTCGTAATCAATTAAATTCTGAAGAATTGTCTACAAAAATATTGTATTCTCAATGTTAGCACTCTGTAAAATAAATCAGTTTCTTTAGCTGGAACTGAACGTTGCTCGACTGCTTTGTGGAAAGATCGTTCAAACCTTGTCGCGTGGGTTGAGCCTGCTATTAGACCATTATTGGTATAAATGCGACATTCTATTTTGAATGTCATTGTGTTCCAGATTTCGGGTTTTTTCAAAATGACATAATGTCAATTGGGAATACAAACAATTTTTTAAATTTCATGATAAAATCTTAAATTTAAAATGAAATAAGTTTATTGTCGGAAAAAGTCACAAGAGCTCATTTGCGGCAATCAGTTGATTTTGTGGGAATTTATTCGTAAATGGTACCCCATTTGACAAAGTAAGTATCAGATATACCTATGATTAACTATGAAATGGAATAATGATGTTGAGATTTCAATAAAATAAAATTATTGCAACAAATGAAGCAATTTAATAGTATGGGATAGAAAGCAAAATATTCCCCGTGTAATATATAATGTATAGTTTCAAAACAAATTATTACTTCCACAATTACTTTACACTTGAACTGGAATTAAAGTGATGGAATCATGATATTAATAATGGGCGAAAATGGTTTTCTGGTTCTGATTTTGGCTTTTAATCCAAAAACTTATATTATTAATATTGACGTGATACCTTGGTCTACCGCATCTAACCTTCAGGGTATCCTACGGAGAAGGAGGGAGTACAGAAACCGCAAATGCTGCAGGTACTTCAAGTAATCCAGCAGCATAATAAAGCGGCATTTACAGCACTAGTCCAAGGCAAAATAGACAGACATATATGTCAACAACTCTACATTTATGGAGGGCATGTAGGGGGAGCTGGAGAAGCTAAGGGTTAAGTTACGCACAGGTGGTGCGAGAGGTAACAAATGTCTGTGGATCCCCTCGAAATCGTGATTATTCCCTTCAGAAGGAGAAAAAAATTACAGCGATTCCGCCAGGCAATTTCAGGCGACGTGAGCATTCCTTTTGCGATGGAGGTGAAATATCTAGGAGTAATCCTAGCTAAACAACTCACCTGAAACGCCCACTTGGAAAAAGTTACTAGCAAAGCCAGATTATCCCTCTGGAATCTCAGAAGGGTATGTGGCAAATCTTGGGGTATGAACCCCAAACAGATTTACTGGATTCACCAAACTATGGTCAAGCCAATGGTCACGTATGGCTCAGCAATCTGGTGGACTAAAGGTCTGCAAAAGACAGCCAGAGCAAAGCTGCAGCTTACCGGAGCAATGTCTTCCACACCAACAGCGGCAATGTAAGCCCTCCTGCAACTAACTCCTCTCCACATTCACTTAGAGAAGGAAGCTAGGAGAGCGGCTCATAGAATGCTATCAGTGGAGAGGCAAATAAATGGAGAGACTCTAAGGGATCACTCGGGATTGATGAGGGAAATAGAAAATCACCACATTCTTGGGATTCCCTCGGATCTTTCTGTCACAAAACTCCACGTGGACAAGCCCTTTATGGTCCTCATTTCCACGAGAGACCAAAGAGATGCGAATAAATCTCCTTTCCAGAAACGGACTACGTGATCTACACTGACGGATCCAAAACCGGAAACGGGGCAGGAGCGGCGGTCTTCAGCAGGAAACCCAAGGTGGAAATCACAGTCAACCTGGGAAGGTACGCTACCGTCTTTCAGGCTGAAATATACGTCATTGAACTGGCTGCAAGAGAGCTGATGAATCAACCTGTTGTAAAAAAGAACATACACATCCTGTCAAATAGCCAGGCTGCTCTTAAAGCACTGAGCTCGACAAGATAAAATCTGAGATGGTATATAACTGTCTACAATCCCTTGAATACTGGGCAAAGAAAACAGAGTCATTTTGACCTGGGTGCCTGCGCATCGAGGAGTGGAGGGCAATGAGGAGGCCGACACTCTGGCAAAAAAGGGATCAGAGACTTTATTTATTGGATCCGAACCATTTTTTGGCATTGCGGAAAGCACTGCTAGATCAGCCATAGCTACCTGGGCGGAGAGGAAAACCTACACGTACTGGGCAGACATACCGGGGCTCTCTCACTCGAAGGCGTTCATATACTACCCTTCCAGTACAAAAAATAGGCAGATCCTTGAATGGAGTAGAACAAACCTACGCATTCTGACGGGACTGCATACAGGACATTGTCGACTAAATTATCACCTAAAGAAGAAGAGCCTGGTTCAGATATCGGACTGTCGGTTCTGTAATTTGGAGGACGAAACTACAAGGACATACTATGCTTATGCCCAGTCTTGGTCAGGGTAAGGTATAATATATTCGGCTTTAGTACCTTAGAGCCGAACGACTTAAGAAAAGTATCACCAAATACAACCATGGACTTCGTCAGAAGCACAGGTTTGTGAGGTGAATTGTAATCCCTAAGGGTGAGCCACAATAGACCTAACGAAGGTCGCAGTGGAGGTGGCGAGAAGGCCCCACTCACATAGATCCTTAACCTAAACCTAAGGGTTTACTATTCCTCTGCAGGAAATCTCAAGGGTCCAGTAATTCTGAGACTGAAAATACAGATGCCAGGAAACTGGACGAAAATTATTACATCAGCCAATTGACTAACCAACCCCACCTCCGTCCTATGAACCGAAGCAGCTGGTGAACTATTGCAGGGCTGAAAACATGCGAACTATAATTGGGATGGATGCCTATTCGCACCACATTGCGTGGAATATCAGTGACAGCTTAAGGTGAGTAGCAAAACCAACTTTTGTGACAATAACTCGTGAGAATATATGAAAATCTCTTAAATGGAGAAACCTTCAGGTACCTTGATCAGAGAAGTATGAACTGGGAGAAATACAGGAATGCAGACCTCGAACTCCGATTAGGATATGTTTAAAAGAAAATAAGAACCAGTGTTAATATAGAGCTTGCCTCCGAACAACTTTGCGTGGCCATCGAACTCTCTCAGAACGACTGCTCCGCTAGAAAATAATTAACCTACTGGAAGAAGGAGCTGATTAAGTCTGATTGGTATATTCCATGATGAAGGAAATAATCGATATGAAAATTCGTTCTCCATCCATTTTTCCGTTTTTTTCTGTATTATCGATATTTTTATTATCATAAATAAACCTAGATATGACATTAATGAATATTGTTTTCCAGTATTTCAAAGTAAAATGTATAACAAATATTTTTTTCAACTAAACATTACATAGCATAGCGAGTATATGAATGTATTTCATTCGTGTTTATCAATCATGACATGTTTCGAATTTAAAGGAATCGTTAAAAATACATGTAAATTACAACGTTTGTTTGTTAAATTCCGAACGATTTCCAATACTAGCAATGGTCATTAATTCCAGTTTTTCATAACTAACAAGAATGTCATTTTTCACAATCGTCCCAAATCATCGTCTCGTCGGTGAGGGAATTTCAACTCAAACAATAGACACGCTAGTTTTACATATTCAAAAATTAAGGTGGATTCATGCCAAAGAAAATTTGAACTATAGGTATAAACATACAAATCAAAACTCAGAAAGATAGCCAGCTTTCAACTAAGAAATTGATTTCTCCCATGAATTCGACTCAACGCTCTCGCCAAGCACTGACCACAGATCATCTACTCGTGGCAAAGTTTTTCAAGTAGTTTAAAGGTCTTTTCACACACATCGGTACCGTATTAGTGCAGTGTCAGTTTAGTATCAGTGTCAGTGGAAAATAAAATATCGGTGTCATAGTTTCAAATAAACTTGTTGAGACAAGTCCGGCTTAGTGAAGTTTCTTACCATCAGTTGCTGTTTCAGTGTCAGTTCCGTCATTTGTATGTCTGGAAAGATATTTTGTGTATACCACTGACGATAATCCGATTGCACTTTTCGTTTGAATATGGATGAAAAATTAATCGAGTTGGTACGAAATCTTGTCACACCAAAAATACATGGATGACAGTCGTGGAAATAATATTCTGAATATCATGGGAAAAGAATAAAAACTCGAAGGTAAGTTGGTATTCTTCCTAGTGTAGAGCTATAGCAATATCTTATAGCCATTCCTTTATCAGTAAATAAGGCCATCTCTGGGTACGGACTAAAGACGGATGTGTGTAAATAGTGGTTGCTGAAGAGGCACGGTTAGCACTGATACTGATCTGACACAGCACTGATACGTAACTGATGTGCGTAAATAGACCTTAAAGTTGTCCCGCACACGGTGCAAAATGATTTCAACCTCAAATTTTTAAATTTGTTTCACTTATTAGTACAATGGAAATACATAACCCTGGGAAGGGACACTTTTACTTTTGCTTTTTCACTTTTGCTCAATTTTTTTCAATCTACCGGTGACTGAAAGGGTTAATATAACAAAAAAATGGCCTCCCATACAATCGACTTCTGATAGAAAATAATTAAGTAGAAGGTATAGGTGGAAATGCGGTTAGTAACAATCAATTCTAGCATTTAACTTTTGCAATTACTCTTGATAATGCTGTTATTATACTG
>CAJUYI010004495.1:0-11961 GCA_910591695.1 Galerucella pusilla
TGAACCATAATACACTACAGTGTATTATGAACCATAATTCACGACAGTTGATATATGGGTACCATATACCTTTAGTTAGGAGGTGAAATATTGACTTATTATTAGGTGGTCGTGGACAAAATACATTATGCGCATGCGATTCGCATGAAAAAATTAGATTCGTGTGCTTCAAAGCAGGAGAACCAAAATTTCATAGGAAGGGAATCGCCGAGAATACGGCGTATAAAATTTCAATGGAACAATGGCGGATTTTCTCGTAGGAACGCTCACATCTCTTGGTTGAGAATAAGTATATGGCACAAATCCAATGGACCTATATCGTCTACACGAAGGTACGGGGATAACTAGATGGGTGGACTAAATGTGAGAGAAGAGTACAATAAGCCAACAGGCTGCAGTGCTCCCGGCATCAGAACAGCTTCCAAAACACAAAAAAAAGTATTCACAAAATTATAATTCAATTATGTTTGCAAAGTTTGAATAATACTGAAATGAAGTTATAATTTATGAATACAGAATTAAAGACGGGGATAAAAATAATGAATTCGCGCGATGGAAGCAGTACTCTATGAATTGGTTGATTCAATTAATAAAAACTATGCAAGTTCAGTAATAAAATCTCACAATACAAATGCTGGGAAGATCCACTACCGACCAAATTGATAACAAAGGTGTAGTGACCCTCCTATGATGTACTATTCATGAAATACCACAATTTATTCTTTCATAGATATATCTATCACCAATTATATAGAAAACAATAGTAAGTTTGGAAGAAATATATATAGCTTTGTATTTTGATTGACACGGGTACGTACATTTACGTTTACAATAATTTTAACTTGAACTCCACTGTACATATTTTTACGTAAGAATGGAAAAAAGTATCAACCAAAGAAGTTTCTCAACTGCCAACAACCCCTAATCCATTACATGAAGATTCTCGGATTTTGTAACACACTGTTTAAAATAGTTTCAAGGTCGTTCGAAGTTCTAGATCCAGCAAGTTATTGGATTGTAATGATTTCTCTCCGTTCCCTTTTATTAAGGGCGAATCGCAAATTCAACTTCACGAACTTCGATTGGAATTACCGCTCGATAGTTATAGGTTCTCTGAAGTAAGTTTAATTTGCTTCCAAGGAGATAATACATACAGAGGTCGGTTACCTGCAATATAATTATCGTTAAGTCGTTATGAGAAACTTCACACTCGACTATTATTCACATTCACCACGTCCAAATTCTGTCAGTAGATATAATTTTGAATATAGGAATAATAAAAAGGTAGAACGTGTCGCGGGACACACGGTAGGAACTTTAGTTCCTTTTAGCAAAAATTATGTAATATATTCGACGTTATAGATAAACAATTTGCATATTCTTTGGTGGTCGAGTAGTAAGCATACCAGACTCTCACGCGGTAGACCCGGGTTCGATTCTCCGTGAAGAAGTTTTTTTTATTGTTAATTTTATTTTTAAATAATTATTCTGCTTGATATTAATACCGACAACAGGTAGACGTTTGAAATATTTAGCAGAATATTCATTATTATAGATAATGGTACGGTACCCTTCATGAGTGAGTCCGACTGGCAATATCTACTTATAACAGCATCGTATATTTAAAAAGGGAAACCGTAGCATTAAACAAATTGAACATTCAAGAACTGTACGTTTACCACAATGAAATTAGTGGAAACATAAAATTGAATTGTTGAATTTTCAATTTGAATATATATTACAGTTTATAGAAATTTTTATTTTCTAGATTTTTTCTTAAGTGTGTCGTAGAAAAAATATGCTGTTCGACTCGTGTGAGATGTCCATATCGCACTTGAACGATTCAGCACTCCGCCTACGGCGTCGTGCTCAAACTTCGTCCTCGTGCGATATGGCCATCATATCTACACTAGTTGCCCCAACTATTATTTCCATCAAAATATGCCCTTTTACATTTAAAAACAACCTGCCAAATGTCAAATCAATTTATACATCCATTTTGAAGTTATCGAATTAAAACATTCAAGTTTTCAAAAGTAGTTTTGTTAAGTTTTTGGGGAGTATACTGACATTTGAATATTTAAAATATATATTTTTATGATAGTAGTTCACCAAATGACTGAAAAATTGAGGAATTCATTGGAATTCTGCTTTAATTTTTTAATAAAAAGGAACGTAAGTTCCAATAGTTTTTTAATGGCTCCGGAATAAACCTCAATTAATGATAATAATTAATTTAATAATATTATGTATGTGATGATATATGTTTCTTTTTGTTAACTTTTGGGTTTTTTCGGCAGGCTTGAAAAAAAAAAGTTGTATGGTTCATTTACGATAAGTTTACAATTTTGACATTTGTAGTAACAATTGCAGCCACTGAACAAAATCTGAATATCCAAAGTGTAATTGGAATAATTAATCATATAAATGGGGAAGTTACGGTTCAAAAGTTGGCTGCCGTGTCCGGGGTTGCCAGACTTTTGTTGTCAAAATCAGACAATTTTATCAGAATTTCTTGTGATGGTTTGTCGTTTTCATTTGCATTTTAAAGTTTGTTATTTACCGTGTAAATTATAATCTGTTATTTTCATAACTATTTAAAGGAGAGTATCGATCACTGCGTCGCAATGCATGAGTCTTTATGAAGTGGTTGCAAGGAGATGGTAGCATCCCTTATATCATATTTAGAGAGATAACGAGAAAACGGTAGACCGCTAGTTTCTATTACTTCTGTGAGATATGTAAGTTTTTAATGAATACATTGTTAGTCAATATACTGCAATAACTATGCAATTCATGTGCATGAATATAACATTTTTCACTTTAACTCAAGGTTTCAAACCTGGACATCTTGGAATTTATGTACCTACTCATCGAAATTTTATAATATCCGCTTGTATTTTTGAGTTGTAATCTAATACAATAAACAACTTATCAACATAATTTTATGCCAACAGCTGGAAAAAAATTACAACGTGGCAACGATGTAAGACATCTGTCATGTTTTGTTATTGCAAATGAGCTATACGTGCGGAAGAGTATCACTTTCCGCACTAGTTGGGTGAACTACTCTATAGAATCATTATCTATATGAAAATTTCAAACAGCAGCATCAAATATAAGTAAATAGATTCATCAGTTGATGTGTTGCACCCTGTAGACAATGATGTATGTCAATATTATCGAGAAAAATGAAAATTGGTGATTTAAAGTGGAAAAATTTTATTTACGATTTCATTTCCGGGGATTGCAATTTGAAGCAACATTTTTCATAGTGATCGGTGGTGAAGTAAGGAAGAGAAAGATTTTATCTGACAATATTTATTACCTGCTTCTAATACGATGCCGAAGAAAAGCAGTATCAATAAGGAATGACAAATGTTTAATATCGAAACTATGAAAATCTTTATTCAGGTATTTTGAGCATCGCTCAGTTGTCTGTGAAGTATTACGAATAATATTTGTTTGTCACAATACTTTGTACCGAAATATTTTCCCTGAAAGTAGTAAGTTTTAAATAAAATTCCTCTCTATAATAAAAAAGATATGAGAACATATTGATACTTTCCCATATTTTATGTTGAGATTTATCTTTGAAGCAGCATAGAACATTTATTAATATTACCACAGTGAAAAGAATTATATTATATATCTACTTAATCTTCCGAAAGCAGAATGGATTTATTTTTGAGAACACTTTCATGCTTTTGTCGGTTTTGTCGTGGAAAATAGACATTCACAATGATTTTTCTTCTCAATTATCATTTCAGCCAAAGAAATTCGTGGCCGTATCGATAAACCTTAGGATTTCGGCAAGTTCCTTTTATTTCTTATTTAAAATGTTGTTGCAATAAATTACGTTACTCCAGCTGAGACTAACAGCCACAACCACAACCTCAACTTCTCTGTTTATAGATAATAAACACGGCAACTCCATTTCTGCACTAAACAAAGATCCTGAAATTTTTCATAGCTTGGGCCATTACAAAAAAACTGTTCATATGTGATATCTGCTTTCTCGGTCAATCTGGCACTGACCACAGTTAGCTCTGTGATGCCTTTTGGTCAAAACAATAAGTTTTAATAATATTTAATTAAAAGACATAAATTCCCTTGAAGCTAATTCCAATGAATCATGAATCGTTATATAAATAAGAATTAGGAAGGTTGCACGTACGAAGTCAAGTTCAGAGCGTGAAATAAACATAAATAGTATTATTTATATTTATTTATGATGAAGTTGACTCGTCGTATAAATATGCTAACAATAGTGTTTTCAAGAGGCATTCTAATTATCGATTCTCATTATAATTATGATTACCATTACTATTAATATTTAGTGTTAGCAATAAGTAGTTTAATGTATATAAGTGAGTTAAACTAATAAACAGAACGTGTCCCAGTGCTACAGGTAGTTGTTTCATTCCTGTAAGATGACCCACCGAGTGACTAGCAACACCACCTATTCATAGGCCCTTCCACACCTATAATCTACCAAGTATCCATCGACGATACATTCATTACAGCCCAAAAAAATAGCATTCTACGATGAGTGAGCTCCATACCCAACCACTAGGCCTTTTCTTCAAAAATAAAACAACGGAATTCTTCCATTTACCGAATGCAAACATTGTATAATATATCCACAACCATATTATTTCACCGTGTAACTGCAAGCAAGTCACTAGGTGGAGCTTCAGCTATTCTCTTCAAGAATACCTAATTGAAAAGAGAAAAGGTTAACGGACGGCTCAAAGCCTATAGAGCAGTGAGGATTTGGCAGAACCTTAAATCGTACTATCACTTATAGCTTCTTCGCAAGTTTGTTCAGAATAGCGTCATTTGATAATAACTTTCCTCGTGATGAATGGTTCTCTAGTTTGGAAAGACGCCACTAGCTTAGCATGAAAAAAACATGCTGTGGAGAATAGGAGAAAAAAAGATTTTCACAGACTAAGAAAGTTTTTTTATCACCTGAATAAGCTCTGGTTAACCTGAAATAAGAAGGAAAGGCATTCATATTGACAAAACATCCATTTCACACGATCATAATAAGACCATAGTCAAGCTAAGAGAGAACCAAGCTACAGAACCATTTCCTGTCTAGCAAGAGGCTATTTCGGCAATTTTTGCATCAGGAATTAACGTACCCCCACTGATTATCAAAGTAGGAAGTATTTGGAATTCCTTCTTATACCAGCTACCTTTTACAGCCTTTATTACTAGCTGTATTCAGTCTGCAATTCGTAACCTGACAAAGATAAAATACTGGCCAGTATTAAGTGGAACTTGGAAAAAAAAGTTTTCTCCGGCGATACATGGTACCATGGGAAAAATATTATCCTGGAAGCAGAAAGTCCAGTCTTTGATCCTATTCGCTTCACACGTGCAATTTCCAAACTCATAATTATTGAAAAGTATACTCTGCACTCGTATACTATCCCAGTGGGTATTTTTTATCCCCGTTTCTTGATAAATAATATTCTTCACACACAGTGTATTGAGAATATTTTGATATTGACTCTAATGTAACAGCACTGATTCTTCCAACGGTGTTAGTTCATTCAAGAATTCAATATTGCTGACAGGTTATCGCGAAAAGTTATTTGCAAAGCGTGCCCTTTATTCTAAACACAAAGAACAGCTCCTACAGCGTGAAAATTCCATTATCATTTTTATGATGAGTAAAAACTTTTATACCTTCTGATATGTTTACTTAGATTTCAATTTGAACGGAAATATTATATGTGTTAGGTTGGATATAGGTCGAATTTGTTGTTGACATACGATTCCCTGACTCCTTTTGTAGTAATCAATTGTTTTTTTAATGCTTCGCTGTGTACTTCCGCAATTGTACCTTGCAGATTTATTGATTTCTTTGGATTGTGCTTAACCTACTTCCATTCCAAAAGCTTTTTGTTCTCTATAAATGCCACTAATTTAACTGTAGTTATAACTGTTATATTATTTTCTGTCCAAAGTGCTTCCGTCTGAATCCTTATGAGTTCTCGCAGGAGTAGAGTAAGTGCTATGGTATTTTATTATCGAGTCCAAATTTTCTGTATCTACAAATGGTCACTATCTTTGCCAATTTTGTGCAAATTTTTTCGCAGGGTGCAGAGACACCAGGTCCGGTAACTGTCTTCTTCTTTGTCCAATCCAGTCTCAGTAGCCTGGTTCAGATTTTCATACGTACCTTGTTCAATGAACTCTTTATATGGAGGTGTACTAGTGTGAACTTTTATTTGAATTGGTGCTCCCTATCTAGTCAGTTTCCAATTTCTCATCTCAACAATAGGATACATGCATAAATCTTGCTATTGGTGGAAATTTACGCTTTATCAGGCCTATTTTTGCCTATTTAAAAAAATATATAAACTTCACTTTTGAAACGACTTTATAAATCATAAAATTTGAAAGTCCGCCAAAACGCGCTTTACGTCATAAAGGTGGCTGCTCCATGGTATGACGTCATTTGTTTACGTTCTTATTCGTGTATCACGCTCTGAGTTCTTGTGACCTAATTTGTTTCTGAAAGCTTTAAAAATGGATGAAGCCGAAAAAAAAACTTTGTATTCCAATTATTGCATTGTTCCAGTGTGTAAATCAACCTCTATTAAAACTCCAGACAAAATATTTGTTACTTCACTTGGTGGCGCAAGCAAAAATACACTCAAGAGAAGGGCATCACTTTTATTTGTGAAGACCATTCTAATGTAAGTACCTACTTCTATGCTGGTAATCTTTAATCTTGAATAGTTTGAGGTTATGTACCTATATGTCTAGGACTCAACCATAAAAACATCATTTTCTTACGACCACACATCGAAATATGGTTGGTATATATTATATAAATATAACATAGTTTAAATCGTACTTACGATAATGCTTTAACTCCTCTTATTTCCTTTGCATTAAAGCAGCTGTTTGACTTCATAAATTCAAGCAGCATAAATGAGTCTACTTTGGGCAAGTTATCAGTTTGTGCTTTTACAAAATCTTCGCTAGCCATATATTTACTCACAAAATATGAAAAAATCGTCACTGAACTAATAAATAAAATATATTCTTCCAAACGTTTTAAAATATCCTCGGAAATATCGATTATTTATGACCACTCTCCTTTTTACGTTGACTTTTAGAAATAAAAAAAGCACACAAACACGTAATGATCTCAAACAAACATATAAATGATATTTTTACGTCGCTGAAGCAATTAATAGTTGATTAAAATACAATATAAACACACAACTACACATAACCTAATGCAATACTGGCCATATTGACATAAGTAAACACAAGAGAAATGACATCAAACGTATCATCGGTAGCATTCGAAAATACTCGGGTTGTGGTCGGAAAGTGCATTGAAATTTGAATTCTATTTTGAAATATGGGAGTAATTTCCGATGGAGACTGGTTTATTTCCTATTATTAGTAATTTTTCATATCATATTCACTATTATAAATTAATATCCAAGCAAAATATGAAATATGCGTGTACTCTATTGAACCTGTTGGTTGATATTTTGTGAAGTGGAGTATTCCAGAACATTTCAATGTGTGTTTTTATTGATAAAATAGTATATTGTGCAAAGAGTGGGAAAAGTACTTTCTCCTCATGTTGCACACTATACTTTTTTTACAACTGCACAAACTGTGGCCAAAGTTTAGACGCATTTAATTTTCTTGACAACTTTTCAAAATATACCAAAAGTACACTTTCCGAAAAAGATTTCAATTTTGTATTTCTTCTCCACTGTCGCAACAAATCTCTATCCACCTTTGCAGCTTTCTCCAATACCTCGGCAGGTATTATTAAAATCGTCACTATTGTCGGTATCCATATTATTTATATTATAAATAAGTACTTATATGTATTTGCTAAACTAATATTTTTAATAAGAACTGGGAATTTTATCAAAGCACGATTGAAACTACCTTCTACAATTTAAAAACTTCTAATCTGACAGTTTTGTGACAACTAAGTAGGTATTTGAAGATGACAGTAGCATACTAAGTTTTTGTCTATTTTATTTGATTCTCCATATGAATGTATTTGGCATGGCCATGGTATGTGGCGTGGGCAATGTGCCGTGAGGAAATAATATTTCTAACAATATGAGCAATATTTGCTTTCGAAATTGAGTGAGATATAAGAAATACGTCACTTTTCATAGCAGGTATGAGCAACCTTATTTTTCAATCCACATCAAGATTTTGTCGACCGTTATAATATTCGTCAATTTCACCTACAGCTTCTGTCTTTCTGGTAATCCTATAACAGTCATGGAAAAAGGATAGCTTAATATATATTGAATTTTGAAGTGATCAGAATAGGGAGAAAAACTCAGGAGGGCATAAGCAATTTTAAAGAAGGCTGAGAATACGAAATCGCATATATAACGATATCTCTTGTTACATTTAATATGGTTAACTAACATTTATTTGAGGGTTTTCCTGTTATTAACATGAAAACTTACTCTTATTACTTACCCCTCCATTATCTGAAAGTGCCCTTCATTTAGCGATAACGCCTATTTCACAAATTGAATTGGAGAGTAAAAGAATTTTATTCCCCTTGATGCGCTACTCCCTCACCCCAAAATAAAAGCGTAAGTGCCTTATATCCGGAGTTCTCTGACGCTTACTTCCAACAAGTTATTTAACAGCAGTGATCAACTTCAGGGAAGTTGGAATTACTACCTAATTATTATTCATGATATTAATAAGGGGGGAGTTTTATAACAAAATGGGACATCATAGGGATTTTTTCGTTCAATGCCAAAGACGGGCTAGTTAATATTCAGTTGGTTCCAGTTATTTATTATTTATAACTGCAAATATTTTTGAACGAATAACTTTGTGTACTTTTGTACAGCTAATAAATTCTAATGTTCATACAAATTCAATATCAAATTTCATCTCACTATCTCCCATCTTCCAGCTTATTAGTTGAGTCTGTTGTTTTTGACTTAAAACCAACCCATCTTACACTTCCATAATGTGATGTAATGTAGGTTTTCCTCGTGTGACTTGTTTTGATTTTGAAATCTCGTGTGAGATCAATCTTCATTCATTATGTCTTCTATATACATCTGTATTTGCGGAGTAGGGAGGGTGAGTGTAGGCTCACAGCACTTAGGCCACATATGACCCATTGTAGATCTTCCCGAGGAGTTGTCCTCCTAGGTCATCGTTTATCCTGTCCTTCCCAGAAAAGTTGAACAGGTCACTAGAAGACATATCCTTTATATCGGCAGGTGTAGGCCAGAAGTCATTGAACACGCACTCTCTTATCGACGATAACTTGCCTAAGACATGCCTGACAGTTTCATCTTCCTGTTCACACGTCCACTAGCCCCATAGTATGGAGGTGTTTCCTTAGTTGACAGTGGCCAGTCAGAAATCCTACTGTTAAACGTAGGTTTTTCCTGGTCATCGCCAAATATTTCTTCGACTCCAGCTTCCAAGGGTCGCCTAGAGTAATCCTGGCAAGACTGAATCCTTTGGTTCCATCCCATCTCTTATGGGATTGAGCATGCGTGTAAAGTTTGGCTAGCTCAGCAATTGTCGAAGTCGTCAGGCCGTAGGTGTCACTCCTATGTACATATAGTGTACATATCTGTCCTTCATAATAATCTCACACCTCCAGCTGCAGCATTTCTGGTTACTTCTAGATAGTTCAATAAGTAGTGATTGGTTTTATATTTCATTTATTTCCAGGTCCACTTATATCGCTACTATCATCAGCTGTGCTGTTGATTCCTTCAACTCTTTTTCCCTTTGTTATCAGAGCAACTGCAGTATCAGGTCAGTTTTGACTGATCTGTAACTAACAATAGTTATTGTTTCTATATAAAAGATAATCAATGCATTAGAATCATGAGTCACGTAAAGCTGAAAGTAATTAGAACATAGACACGTTCACTTTAAAGCTAGGAATACTACATTAACGTCTGCATAAGTCAGACACTGGTGGCTTTAATTTATCAAACTACCCTGACGGCTTATTTTCCTTTGTTCACGTTAGTTATACAAACAAGGTAAATTACATCATCATTAGAACTCCACGTGGGATCGTGTAGTCTCAGGATGCATCAGTCAGAAAGATGTTATCTTCCAAAAGGTTCCTGTTAAAGTGAGTTACAGATCGCCGCGGAAGAGGGTAAAGTAAAAGGCACTAGGCCAATATGGCTGCGAAAATAACTCGCTTCAGCTGACCATGTGGTATTTATATTTTAGAAAAAGAATAGTAGATACACTCGTCGTCGGCACTTCCATGTAGCGCTGATGAAACGGTCGTTAAAATACACGTGTATCGTATATACAAGGGTCGCGTGAATTACTACCTTCATAGCTTGTCGATTTATAGATGGATGTTTGGTACTGGATTTGGCCATTTCAAAAAAACGATGCTGTTTTGCTATGTATGGTTTGTTCTAGTATTTAATTGGAAATATAAAATATCCACTTATCTACTGTGAGACAATGATAAACGACTTTTTCCACAGTCATCTCCTCCTAAGCAGTTTCAAAACTCATATTCATTAATCATCATGGTATTCGCTTTATGTTCAATACACCCTGTAGTTTCAATTATATATTCTGGCTCTATAACGGAGATTTTGAACGTAACTTGAGATAGAACTATAAACGTCTACCCTTACGCCATAAGCTGTTTATGGATCTCAATTCTGTTTTGATTGGAATTGAGAAACGCTTGTGGTATGAGGGGAACAAATGCGGGAGCGTACAACATTCATTGATTATTCATGGTAGACAACTGCACACTATGAAGTGTGTATGAAGTTAATACACTATGGAAAGACGATGACGTTGCAAAACAAAATTATGTGATGTTGCCATCATGTAGATTTTTCCTTTATTCGAAGAAAAGTGGGAAAGTTGATGTTACAATTATTCTTTTCCATTAACTTGTACTTCGTAAGGCATAAATCAAAAGCGTTCATTGTATAATAGTTTCAGATTCACTTAATATAAACCAGTGAACATTATTAAGCACTCTCCAGCTGTACGCCTTCTGATATACCCACAGTATCGAAGTGCTTATTCACATGCTACTGAAGATGTTAGTCACATGCTAAGGATATCTCGTATTATACGCATAACCCACGCAAATCCATCACATTTTTAATTTACGAAAGGATATACTTTGCACATGCTCTTCGGAGGTTTTTCGCTTGCAATGCAATACTTTTCAGGTGCTGAGTTCTTGATATAAACGTAAGCATTTTTGTCAACCCCTTCCCATTTACTAGCAGACCAGTAGATGTGAAACATTAATGTAGCTTCATTGATTAGTGCGATGGAAAGCTCTCTTTCTGAGGGTACCACTATGCCATGCTGATCACGGCCATGTTGATATGTTTCTGTAATCTTTGGTCCGGTGGGTTTTTCATTTCCGTGGATAGTGTGTGGAAGTGGTGTAAAGCTACAAATGAAAGTCAGCGCCGTCTTCCGATGCGTTAATGTATTATTCCGAATACTTTGTTCAAAAGGAATCATTCTTAAATGTATTCCCTTAATAATATTATCTATATAGTTGTGCTCACTTCATGAACGTTGAATCAATGATCAAATTAATTTTATACACGCTATATTTCTTAGTTTATGTTGAAGAAGCAGCTGAATATTCTCAATTCAAATTTACGTAATCTTAATCTTGAATTAGTTTTAGTTGAGCTAATGTGGCATGAATCTACCCTTACTAAAAGTGAAAAATATGCAAAATCAAAATGGTGGCTAGATATCTGAATAGCTTGTGCTCTGCATATTTTATCATTCGATATCACATTTAAGGGGTTATACGCAGCTATAACCATCAAATAATCGATTATTTGCATCCTGCATTTTCTGAATGTACATATATTTGGGAATCCAATCCGATAAATGTGTTCGGAGATATATTAGGCACCGCAGCTCATACTTATTATGTCG